>JARQOD010011618.1:0-22749 GCA_033576555.1 Oophaga sylvatica
CTTTTCTTTTTGTTGCAATTTTTTTTTTTTGGGTGCCTCTGACCTTAAATATACTCATGCTTGTATGTGAAATGTCCATGTTTTTATTATCATTATGTTTGTACTGTTTTTTTTTTTTTTGTTATTGGGGATCGGTTGATTCAAACTGTTAATTTTTTATTTATTTATTTATTTTTTTTGTCCAGGGATACCCATGGTACTGTTGATGGCTACAAATGATTGCATGTGGTCGGAATAATGTCCTTGTTTGAATGTTATATTTTAAAACAGGGACAATCAATACATATAAACACAATTCCTTTTTGTCTGTTAATTCCACAGCAGAAGAATTGATGCTGCTGATCCAAGGGCGCAGGAGATCCTGGATGCAAGGAGGCAAGCCAGTAGAAAGTAAATATGACATCCCCCATGTGCCTAAAAATTAAATGTTTGTTTTTCTCTTTCAGCCAGGGACAAGGAATCCGCATATATTCACTGTCCGTTTTTGTGTCCTTATTCAACAGCAGAAGAATTCAACGAGCGGCGGCGGTGGCGGCTGAAGCGCAAGTTGAGCAGAGGGGAGGAGAGGACCTCCAAGCTAGGAGGCTAGCAAGCAGAAAGTAAGTATTACAGCACACATTTTGCTCTAAATTACATGTTTGTTTTTCTCTTTCAGCCAGGGGAAAGGAATACAGATATATTCACTGTCCGTTTTTGTGTCCTTATTCAACAGCCGAAGACTTCACCGGGTGGCGGCGGCGGCGGCTGAAGCGCAAGTTCAGCAGAGGGGAGGAGAGGACCTCCAAGCTAGGAGGCTAGCGCGCAGAAAGTAAGTATTACAGCACACATTTTGCTGTAAATTACATGTTTGTTTTTCTTTCAGCCATGGACAAGGAATATAAAATTTACAGTCCCTTTTTACTTTAACAGTAGAAGACGTCAAGAAGAGGGGGAGGCGGCGGCTGGAGATAGACGAGAGGAGGAGAGGCGGGCAAGGAGGGAAGCCAGTAGAAAGTAAAGATTACATCCCCCATTTCAATAAAAATACATGTTTGTTTTTCTCTTTCAGCCAGGGACAAGGAATATAGAAATATATTGACTGTCCCTTTTTGTTTCTTCCACAGCAGACAACATCAAACAGCAGCTGCAGCTGCCGCAATGGCGGTATTGGCGGAGGAAGCAGCTGAAGCGGGCGGGCAGCACCACCGGCATCGCCATCTCCTCCCTCCCAGCCAGAGCCAGAGCCGCCACAGCAGGAACAGCAGGACACATCTTCTTCTGGGAGCCCTCCTACCCATCGTCAGGAATTGGCGGTAAAAATATGTATTTTTAATTTTTCTTTCCACAATCCATCTGTGGGCTATATGTCTTGATTGGGTTTTTTTAATAACAGGAATCTGAAGATGACGAGGAGCTCCCAGAGGAAGAAGGACGGGGTGGAGAGATACCTGGAGTGGGCTCACAATTCGTAAGTATCCTGCATCAATCGCAGAAACACACCATCACAGTACACACAACACATAGAAAAACATTTAGTACATACTTCACATAGCGGACAACACCTGCCAATATCCCAATTTTTCTTTTCATTTTTAGTCTCTCGCATCTGGGAGCCAGAGGGTTTCTCCCAGCGCCTCCCAGAATCGTCGTGAGACTGTCGGCGGTTCTCAACGTGTAAGTGTTTTTTTTTTGCCATTTTCTATAATTTTTCATTTTTACAAAATGTGTTATCTAAAAATGTTTTGTGCATTAATTTTCCCATTGTAACATGTATAATTTTGCAAATTTCAAACAATGTGTCTGATGATTTTTTTTTTTCCTTTGTTAATTTCACAGGCTTCACAGCGTGCTCCCGACTCGGACACGGAGGAGGGATTGGACGTGGAGTTGATGATCGACCTGGTCCGAGAAAGGGAGCTGCTGTGGAACATGGGGGACCGCCAGCATGCGGATCAAATTGTGACACGACGGCTCTGGATGGAAGTGGCAGCAGCAATGGTGCACCGCTGGGAGGAACTCAATCCTAGGCCCCAGACTAAATTACGTAAGTATAGTTCATGTTGCTGACTGTAAAGGTGTATTTTCAAAACTTCTGTCCTCGTGTAACCAACGCTTCTTGTTTTCCATTTTCTTTGGTGAAACACTATGGAAACAATGAAAACATTAACTCTGGGGGACACGAGGACTAAAGTGTGGTTGTTGTATAGTAACCAATGTGTGCTTTCTCGTTTCAGGGGAGAGAATTATGAAGCGGTGGCGGTCTGTGAGGGATCGCTTTAAGAAGGAATTTAACAAAGAGATGCGGGCCCCGAGTGGATCTTCAGGACGCCAGAGCAAGTACAAATATGCACGAGCTCTGGCGTTCCTGCGTGAAACAATGGTCACCAGAAGGTAAATATAACCATAAAATGTTAAATTTTTTTTTTTTACAGCCAGGGCAATTCCACATCTGTATATTAATTTTATGTTTTTGTTTCTTCCACAGCACGGTGAGCAGCACTCGGGCGCCCGCAGAGTTGGAGCCTTCTAGAGCGATCCCTCAGGAGACCGACACCGAGGGACACTTTGACCAACCCTCCACATCTGCCCCTTCCCAGACTTCACACACACTTGATCCCGCTGTCCCCTCCACCAGCGCTGGAGCATCGTGGCCGGCTGCATTACATGAATCTGCTGGTCAGGATATAGCCTTCCCTTTACCCCACCCTTCTGACCCTGCCACCTCTAGTACAGCTGCGGGTACTGGGCGGCAGCGTCAGAAGGGTCAGGAAAAGAACTATGCACCCGAGTTCTTACACATGAACGCATCTTTCCAGAACTGCCTTAAGTTGCTATCTGAACAAGTTTCCGCAGGCCTTCGTCAGATAACCACACTAGTTGGTGAGGTCAAGACACTTCTGGAAACTGTGCGTTCAGAGGTAAGAGCACCCCCGAACTTCAGCTTTTTTAGGTCAGTTGCGGAGCGCATAGATCCGCTATCTTATGACCAGCAGATGTATGTGATGCACACGTGCCACTCTGCTCTAGCGCAGGTTGTCTCCCATCCTCAATCCACCCCAGTCATTCCACCACCTCCCCCCCTACAGCCGCCGTCCATCTTCCCCCCCTCCACCTGCCATACCTCCTCCCCCTCCTATTCAATATCAACCTCCCCAATACCAACCACCTCCCCAGCTCCATCAACCTCCATTATATCAACCACCTCCCAGGTCCAACCACCTCCCAGGTCCAACCACCTCCCCAGTACCAACAACCTACCCACTACCAGCCACCTACCCCCTACCACACTTCTACCTACCAATCTCCTTCCCCCTTCCAAATACCTACTATGTCACCTGTTCCTCATGCACAACCCTCCACTCCACCACCACCCACCTGTTCTGCCTTGTCTTCCCATTCTTTTGGTCTTTCCACCCCTTCACCTCTTCCTGTTCCTTCCCCACCACCATCCCGTTCGTCCCTCCACACTCTCCACACTCCCACGGTCGAAGTGTCCCGCAGCCCCTCCAGCAGTATTTCCACCGCACACTACACAGACCTATAAATATGTTTGTTGATAATTTTTTTAATGAAAAAAAAAATTAATAAAAAAATAAAGTTGAATAAATAAAGTTTAATATAAAAAAAAGGTTATTTCTATGTTAAACATTTGGCCAAAAGGCCTAATTTTATAACAATTATATTAAAAAAAATGTTTTCAATAAATTGTTCATTGGTTTAACATTGTTGTCTGTCTTTAATTTATAGGATGTTAGTTTTAAATTTGTTATACAGGTACAGATAACTTTGGCTAAAAGGTTCATAAATGCAACCTTTTTTACAAAGTTATGTCCCGGTTTTCTATTATCTTTTCACTAAAAATGTGTACTTTTTTAGATTATCCCCTACCCCAGGTTTCCCTACTCCAGTCCTCAAGGCCCACCAAAAACATATCATGTTTTCAGGATTTCCTTTGTATTGCACAGGTGAGGCAATTATCACCTGAGCAATACAAAGGAAAGACTGAAAACTTGACATGTTGGTGGGCCTTGAGGACTGCAGTTGGGGAAACATGGCCTATAATGTACACTTTTTTAGGACAAATGGTGAAATATTTTAATACAATTTCACCTTTTGTCCAAAAAAGGGTACATTGTAGGCCATGGGTCCCCAAATCCAGTCATGAAGGCCAACCAACAGGTATTGTTTTCAGGATTTCCTTTGTATTGCACAGGTGAGGCAATTATCACCTGAGTAGTGTTGAGCGATACGATAATGCAAATATCGGCTATCGGCCGATATTAGCTCTATCGGCCTTTCGATAATTCGTTTCGATATTTTCGTCTTATCGAATACCGGAATCGGATTTGTCACTGTCACTGTGAGTGTCCGTCGGTCGGGTCTGTCAGGAGTCAGCGGCACTTACCTGGCAGAAGATCTCCGGCGGTCACGTCCTGGACTGCTTGATGGCCGCCATTATCTTCTCCCTGGCGGTCACATGCAGTTTTTCGCGATAACTGCAGTGACTGCAGGGTAATCCCGGCCGTAAAGCAGTCAGTCCGATGACGTCACCGCCGGGGAAGCAGGTAATCAGCTGTGCTGCGCCGGGATGACAGGCTCTGCCTGTCATTCTGATGTAGCAGAGCTGGATCGTCGTGGGACACTCGTTACTATGGACTGCGTCGGTCAGGTGGTATACTTTTTTTTTTTTTTTCATTTTTTTACAGGAGATCGATGGCGTCGCAGCAGGATGAGACAGTAATAAAAGAAATGAAAACTGTGTTTTTTTATTTTTTATTAAATTAAAAAAATTTTTTTGGAACATTCACCCGTCCGGGTACATAAACAATTTAACTATTTATTTACATACAGGGACCCTGTCCGGGTTATTTAGACTTCTTTGGCAGGGGTGTTACAGGTACCACCTGGTACTCTTCTGGTGCTTGCCAAACATCCGAGGCACCAAGGACCACCAGGACCTGATGACGTCGTGTGGCCTGTACAGTTACGTCGTGACCCGCTATCTGGGTCTGTGTGGCCACCTCTTTCATCTCTCTCCGGGTCTGGAGCCCTATGTCACGGACTGTACGAACCCCAGGGGGCCTAACAGGCGCCGGGTACGGGCCAGCTATACTTATCATGTCCATAGCTGGGGCTGCTGAGGAGACCACTGAGGGAGGCTGGGGAGATTTACGGCGTGGGGTGGGCACTTTTGCAGAGGCCTGGATGTGGGAGGCTGAAGGCTTCGAGGGTCTCACAGGTTCCTGACACACTGGGGAGTAGGGGTCGCACCTGGTAACATTTAGGGCGTACCATCCATTGTAACCCCAGTGTCGGGTGTAAGTCACCAAGTCTCCTGGCAACAGGTCCCTCCCCGGGTGTCCTTCTGGGAGGTGAGCCTCCACGTCCCGCCGGGTCACAAAGACTTCTAAATAAAGTCCAGGCTCCTTGATGAAGCCCACCCACCTTTCAATTTAAAGCTCCGTACTGCACCCTTACGCCGCGGCTCACTCAGGGTTCCTTTATCCTTTCTCATCCGGTCCTTATCTGCCCGGTCCTTCTCCAGGTGACGTTGGCGAAGTTTTAGGGTTTCTCGCTGCTCCCTTTGTCGCTCTGCTTCCCGCTCCCAACGTCTCCACTCTTCCTCCTGACGCCGATTGTAATTCTCCTCCACCAGTTGCTCCATGTCTCCACCACTCCACTGCAGCTTACAGTGTCCGGTTTGCGGCAGCTCTCCTGTCGCCCCCCAGTCCTGGCGGCGCTCCCCTGCGGAGGAAGCAGACGGCTCTACATCAGATGACAGTCGAGGCTCCGGTACAGGCAGGTAGTGCTCTGGTGCCTGCGCGGCCTCCTCCATGAGGACGGGTGTCGCTTCTTCTGTCTCAGCGACCGGGGCAGACAGCGGGATCTGGGGTGCTGCTGACGGTGCTGCGGTTTTTGCAGGAACGGGTGCCTCCACTGTGACAACGTCAACCGGATCACATTGCAAGGGCTCCTCTACTATAACGGGTGCCTTACCTTCCGGTACAGACACTTCAGGTAAGAGGGATTGGCGCCGCTCCAAGTTTAGTTTTAGGGCACGCCAGCTCGCTTCCATCCTGGCGACCTCCTCCCGGTGCCGGGCCAGGCCTCTCAGGGTATCCTCCGCTTCTTGCAGCGTAGGAGGGTTTACAGGCCGGGTGCCCAACGGTGATTCCGTGGCGATCGGGTCGCTTCCGTGGGGGGAGAGCTCTGACTGCTCCATCCCTTCCCACTTCTGCTCGTCGTGTCCATTAGCCATCTCTGCCAAGTCACATGTGTCATATCTGGAGAGGGCCCCTCTTTTGTAGGGAGGCGGGACCTTCGTGTTAGTTTCCGCACACTGAGGAGGATGAGGAGGCGGAACTCCAGAGCTGTGGGGCACGATGTTACATTGCAGTACCATTTACAGTGGGCGGCCATCGTTTTCACGCCACTGAGTGAGTGACACCCCGAAGAGCACGCCCTTCTTCTTCACCAGTGCCTCGTCGTGACGCAGATATGGCGGAAAAATGGCAAATACATTCTCTGATGATTTTAGCAATTCTCAAGCACAAAACCAGTGCAATTCAGGCACACAGGACTCGCTTATAGCGAGCTACAGAATCCTGTTCGTGACGCCCAAGTTGAGTCGCACAGAGCCAGAGGTTTTCGGGGTACTCGGCACCGAGCCCGTCGACTTCTATGGGGTATGTCACGTCTTTACCCGGCAACTGAATTAGAGTCGATTTTACTATGTAGAAGTGTATAAACTATAAATATATGTATATATATATGTCACAATGACATGTATATATATATATATATGTATTCTATGTGTGTATATTTTGTGTTTACAACGAAAGAAAGGGATTTTTTTGTTGCGATATTTTGTTCCCATAGACTTACATGGGACTTCCGGTATCGAAATCGGATATCGACGATATTTAGTGCTATCGGCGATACAATTTCGATACGATATTTTTAGATATCGAGCAATATCGCTCAACACTACACCTGAGCAATACAAAGGAAAGACTGAAAACTTTACATGTTGGTGGGCCTTGAGGACTGGAGTAGGGGAACCATGGCCTACAATGTACACTTTTTTTGACAAAAGGTGAAATAAAACAGCCATGGACACAACAATGGCAAAAAGGTTACAGTAGAAAACACACAAGAAGGTAGACAAGTAAAAATATTAAAGGTTTATTGTGGGTAAAGAAAATTATTAAAAGAAACAATACATTTATCACACTCTGTCATCCTGCCAGTCAACACTACCTTCCGGTGACACAAAGTATTGAGCAAACTTGTCCCTCATTCTTGAAACCGCGACTGTACTGCGAGTGGTAATGTTGCTGTAGTCGTGCAAAGTTGTTTCTTGATTGTGGTCCTCCAGAGAAATTGGTTCCTTGGTTAGTACAAAATTATGGAGGACCACGCACGCTTTCACTACATCATCAACAGTCTCGGTCTTCAAGTTAATTGCAGTCAAAAGGACACGCCATTTTGCTGTCATAATGCCAAAGGCACACTCCACCATCCGTCTGGCTCTTGTGAGGCGGTAGTTAAATATCCGCTTTGTATGTGTCAATTCTCTGCTGGCATACGGCTTCAATAGGTGTTGGGACAGCTGGAATGCCTCATCACCTACACACACGAATGGCATCGGTGGGCCTGAGGTTTGAGGCAGTGGCCTAGGGGGGGGGGAATGAAAACTGTTTCCATACAATTTACGTCCCATAGCAGATAGTTTAAACACTTGGGAGTCATTAGACCGTCCATAAGACCCAATGTCCACCGCGATAAACTTGTAGTGCGCATCTGCAATAGCCATCAGGACGATAGAGAAATATTTTTTATAGTTAAAAAATTCAGATCCAGTTCCTTTTGGCTTTTGAATGCGGATGTGCTTTCCATCAACGGCCCCCAGGCAATTGGGGAACTGGCAGATGAGTAGAAACTGGTCCGCTATTTGAAGCCATCGCTCTGTTGTTGGCTCTGGAATAAATTCTTCAACCAAAGTATCCCACAGAGCACGACAAGTGTACTTTATTATGCCGGATAGTGTTGAGATTCCCATCCGATACTGAAAATGTAGCGATGCCAGCGTCTCACCAGTTGCAAGAAATCTGAAAACAAATTAGAAAATACAAATTATTTTAGAAACGCAGCATTACATACCAGAACTCAGCTACGACTATTGGAGATACCAAACATAATCACATCTATGACAAAGACTGTTTTATAACTAAATTTGGGGATACTCATGTGGTTTCCTAGTTGGCCTGTGATGTTCAATTAATGATAAAATTACAAGTGCGCTCAAGCAAACAGATCCAATACATATAGCTTACCTTATAGTCACCATGAGACGCTCCGCCGGAGATATTGAGAACCGACAGTAGGTGTCCGATTTTTTAATTTTGTCTCCAACACGCTCCAGCAAATCATCAAAGTTTTCTTTCTTCATCCGCAGATATGCAAAGAACTTATCTGGATTTTGTCGCAGCTCCATGTTTAGTGTGGAATAGACACCACGAGTTAATCTCTGTGCCGTAATGGGGTGGATCCACATACGGCGGCGTCTTCGCAGGCGCTGACGCCTAATGCGCTGCTCCTCAAACTTTCACTCCTTCTCCAGAACGATAAACCTCAATCGATTCATCTCCGCAGTAAAATCAACAAGATTCCTGAAGATATTGCCGATAATGACATCCATGTTCGCCAATCACTTGCTACTTGCTCTTCTCTCAAAACTGCACTTGCTCCTCTACAACCTGTCAAATATGGGCTGTAGGAGCAGTGTATATATAGGATTACAGTAGCCAATCATGTTTGGAACCCCAAAAAGGGTGGTCTTAAAAAACCGGATCCGGCGCATACGGCGTCAACGGACGCCAAACCGGATACACCGGATGAGACGGATGCGGTTTTTTGCCGCATTCGTGAACCGGATGCGGCGAAAGACCGGATGCGGTGCATCCGGTTTTCATACAAAATACCGGATGCGGCGCTGCGGCTAAATGCCGGGGGCGCCGTTTAGGCGCCCGCCGGATGTGTGAATGAGGCCTAAGGGGTTAAAGGGAATTTATCATCAGAAAATCACCTATTATTAAATTAGTTTTTATTTTAAATGCATTATTTCAAAAACTGTGGGAAACTTTTATTTTTATATGAAAAAAAGGGGGGGGGAAGCCAGCGCAGCACATGATAAGCATGAAATAATTTAAGTGCATCTGCACATAATTCTAACTGTTTTTTAAAATTGAGACATTTAGCAAATAATTGATCAATTCTTTGAGCTACCCCGCCACGACAAGGCATTCTCATATGGGGCAGTTAGAATTCAACATGTGCAGATGCACTTAAATTATTTCATGCTGATCATGTGCGGCGCTGGCTTCCCCCCTTTTTTTTACTTGTATTGGTAAGTGGCTGACCACCACTAGTTGCCGTGCGCGCCGGGTTATGCATGTTATTTTATCTGTTTTTTTTCTTTCTTTTAATTGACTTAGGCTGCTGTACACACATACAGCAGCCCTGCCCTGCCCCAGGCTATATGTAATTGTGCACCTGTGCCTGTGCCTGTTTCACTCTTTATCTGTGGCTGCTGGTTTGGCGAATGTGGAGGTCAGATCTGAAATGTCCATCCCTGGACCTGGTCGGCCTTTACCTGCATCTGTCTTACTGGCACCATGGGGGTGATTCAGTTATGCTCCAGGTACTTTTGCAGTTTTTGCAGTCTTGCTTTTACAGTTTTTTTGCAGTTATGCTTTTAATAATTCAGGAGGCCGCAATGGCACAGTGAAAATGAAAAACGTAGAGTAGGTACTGCCCCATATGAGAATGCCTTGTCGTGGCGGGGTAGCTCAAAGAATTGATCAATTATTTGCTAAATGTCTCATTTTAAAAAACAGTTAGAATTTAACATGTGCAGATGCACTTAAATTATTTCATGCTGATCATGTGCGGCGCTGGCTTCCCCTTTTTTTACTTTTATTTTTATATGTTCTGTCTGTATTAAAAAAAATAGAAATCTTTTAATTTTCATACTGGTCACTGGGGTTATTTTAGAATTATACTTTTCTTTCAGGAAGAGTTTACAGCAGGCTTCTTATCATCAGAGGCAGGATTACAATAACAGGTGAGACCTCTACACACAGCTGATGACACCAGATCCACCAACCACAATAGATGGTGTCACAACTGACCCTGCAACTCCTCCCTTTACACAAGCTCATTACTAACTTCAATACAAACTATAGGGTCTAAATCAGTATATTACTGCTAATGTAAATATGGATTTCCTGAAAGCACAGGAAGCTACAGTGTAAAATAGAATCAGTGGCCAGTGTAAAAAATTTCTAGTTTTTATTTTTAATACAGAATAAGATATGTAAAAATGTTTTCCAAAAAATGTATTTAATACAAAAAGCTAATTAAACAATGGGAACAGTTCAATAGAATACGACCTTTTAAGCAAAAGATAACTGTAGGTTAATACCTATTTTCCTTAAAGGCAAGCGGTCATCAGTCTTTCTCAATATGGACTATGGTCACCACTAGAGTTGAGCGAAACAGGTCGGTCAGATTCAAAAATCACCGACTTTCGCTGAGCAAAACCCGACCATAGCGTGAGGTCGGCCATGCGGTCGTCGACCCGAGGGCCAAATTCGGTTTTCCCATAATGCTTGCAGGCGCCTTTTCTCAGCCAATGAGCAAGGACGCACACTGGGCAACGAGATGACATGGGCAGCGGCCACCACCATCTTAGAGGGCATTGCAGTGATTGGCTTGCTTTGTGTGGCGTCACAGTGGCTATAAAAGCCCTGACCGTCGACTGCCATTTTACTTCTGCCGATCTTAGCGTAGGGAGAGGTTGCTGCCGCTGGTTCTCAGTAGGGAGAGAGTTAGGCAGGAAAAAAAAGTGATTCTGTGCTTGTGCTGATAGCAATTGTGCTGTACAGTTAGTGTGCAGTGACAGGGGAGGATTTTGTTGTGTGCAGCAGCACTGGTTATTAGGCTGCCTGCCAGTGACAGGGGAGGATTTTCTTTTGTGCAACAGCAGAGCTGGTTAATAGGCTGCCTGCTAGCTGTATTGCTGTGTATACACTGCTGTGCAGACTACTTTTTACACAGCACTAATACTTTTATTCTTTTTTTCTACACAGTTACCGAGAGTTCAATTTTTCCCACACCGTATAGAGCTGTACGCTCCTCACACAATACAGTGTACCGGCTGTTATCAAGGACAAATACATGCTGACTATCTGTGTGTTACTCCGGAAATATATACGGAGATTTACAATTTTTTCGCTATACTATATACACCTGGTATCTGGTGATACAGTACCCTTTTTCTGCTTTTTATATTCTGGTCTAATCCATACTGAGCCTGTGAGTGTCTGTCTGTTACTCCTGAAATATATACGGAGATTTAAAATTACCCCAACACTGTATACAGCTGTACGCTTGTGATACAGTACCCTTTTTCTGCTTTTTATATTCTGCTCTAATCCATACTGAGCCTGTGAGAGTCTGTGTGTTACTCCGGAAATATATACGGAGATTTACAATTTTTTCACTATACTATATACACCTGGTATCTGGTGATACAGTACCCTTTTTCTGCTTTTTATATCCTGGTCTAATCTATACTGAGCCTGTGAGAGTCTGTGTGTTACTCTGGAAATATATACGGAGATTTAAAATTACCCCAACACTGTATGCAGCTGTACGCTTGTGATACAGTACCCTTTTTCTGCTTTTTATATTCTGCTCTAATCCATACTGAACCTGTGAGCATCTGTGTTACTCTGGAAATATATACGGAGATTTAAAATTACCCCAACACTGTATACAGCTGTACGCTTCTGATACAGTACTCTCTTTCTTCTTTTTATATTCTGGTCTAATCCATACTGAGCCTGTGAGCGTCTGTCTGTTACTCCGGAAATATATACAGAGATTTACAATTATCCCAAAACTGTATACAGCTGTACGCTTGTGATACAGTACCCTATTTCTGCTTTTTATATTCTGGTCAAATCCATACTGAGCCTGTGAGCATCTGTCTGTTACTCCGGAAATATATACAGAGATTTACAATTACCCCTCCACTGTATACGCCTGGTATCTTCTGATACATTACCCTTTCTCTTCTTTTTATATTCTGGTCTAATCCATACTGAGCCTGTGAGCGTCTGTGTCTGACTCCTGAAATATATACGGAGATTTACAATATTTTCACTATACTATATACACCTGGTATCTGGTGATACAGTACCCTTTTTCAGCTTTTTTACATTCTTGTGTAATCCATACTGAGCCTGAGAGCATCTGTCTGTTACTCCGGAAATATATACGGAGATTTACAATTACCCCTAGACTGTATACAGCTGTACGCTTGTGATACAGTACCTTTTTGGCAGAAAGTCCTCCTCCACCCACCACTGTCAGTGCATCATTGACACCTTGAACATTGGCCCACATGTGTGATTATGTCTTGCGGATCTGCTTTTTATATTCTGGTCTAATCCATACTGAGCCTGTGAGTGTCTGTCTGTTACTCCAGAAATATATACGGAGATTTACAATTACCCCTAGACTGTATACAGCTGTACGCTTCTGATTTACAATATTTTCACTATACTATATACACCTGTTATCTGGTGATACAGTACCCCTTTTTCTGCTTTTTATATTCTGGTCTAATCCATACTGATCTTGAGAGAGTCTGTGTGTTACTCCTGAAATATATACGGAGATTTGAATTTAACCCAACACTGTATACAGCTGTACGCTTGTGATACAGTACCCCTTTTTCACCTTTTTATATTCTTATCTAACCCATACTGAGCCTGAGAGCGTCTGTGCCTGACTCTTAAAATATATAGAGATTTACAATATTTTCACTACACTATATATACCTGGTATCTGGTGATACAGTACCCCTTTTTCAGCTTTTTATATTCTTGTCTAATCCATACTGAGCCTGAGAGCGTCTGTGTCTGACTCCTGAAATATATACGGAGATTTACAATATTTTCACTATACTATATATACCTGTTATCTGGTGACACAGTACCCCTTTTTCTGCTTTTTATATTCTGGTCTAATCCATACTGATCCTGAGAGCGTCTGTGTGTTACTCCTGAAATATATATGGAGATTTGAAATTAACCCAACACTGTATACAGCTGTACGCTTGTGATATAGTACCCTTTTTCAGCTTTTCATATTCTTGTCTAATCCATACTGAGCCTGAGAGCGTCTGTGGCTGACTCCTGAAATATATACGGAGATTTACAATATTTTCACTATACTATATATACCTGGTATCTGGTGATACAGTACCCTTTTTCAGCTTTTTATATTCTTGTCTAATCCATACTGAGCCTGAGAGCGTCTGTTATGATTTGGTAACTGAGGAGGACAGGAGCAAAACAGCAAGGCAGCCGAACACCTGAGAGGTTGGAAACTAATGGGTTACAGATCCCTAAACTAACCACACAACTAGAAGCATGCGTGGAGCGTACCTACGGTGGTCCTAGACGCCTCGACACAGCCGGAGAGTTAGTTACACCTAAAGATAGAAACAGGAAAGCTATCTGCCCCGGAGTAGACCCCAAAGGAATAGGCAGCCCCCAAACATATAATGGCGGTTAGACAAGATGAAACACAAACGCAGGCAGAAAATAGAGTGAGCAAACGCTGGGGCCAAACACTGCCTAAATAGTAAAGGACAGGACAGAATACTATCTGCAACCCAGAAAAGCATAGCAAAACTTCCAACACTTCTGATTCCAAAAATACTGAGATCACAAGATCTCGCCACCCACTAAATCAGATCTCAGTATAAACAAGACTAACCCGCAGCCACTCAAAAAGCAGGGAAAGGGCAATTGAACAAATAACAGTGGCTACTGAAAAACAGAGAGTAGCATAGGCCCCAGGAGGGGACCCGGCTAACCTCCACAAAGGTGCAGACTAAAATGGAAATAGCAAACACAAAAGAAACAAGCAGAAAATACCTTATCTGAAAGTAGTAGACGAAAGCAAGACACCAGCAGACTTCCAAATGAACCAGGAAACAACAATTGATCACCGGCGAGGATCATGGGAAGGCAGCTCCTTATATCAGCCCAGTCAGTGACTCCTGATTGCCAGTCGTCGCGGGCAGGTGAAGAGGCCCTGTCATTCGATACAGCTTCAGTACCGTCAGCAACCACCAGAGGGAGCCTCAGCTCAGAAATTGTCTCCAACACTTTCACAACAGTGACCCCTCCCACAGCACCCTCACTTGCACCACCAGGCCGATCAGGATGAGCTCGGTGATAGGCACGAACCAGTCTCTCCGCATGAATGTCAGAAGCAAACACCCAAGAATTGTCCTCCTGACCGTAACCTCTCCACTTAACCAAGTACTGGAGTCTCCGTGTAGCGAAACGAGAATCCAATATCTTCTCCACTTCATACTCCAGATTGCCCTCAACCAAAACAGGCTCAGGAGGCGCAGCCATAGGAACCACTGGCTCGACAAACCTTTTCAATAAAGATTTGTGGAAGACGTTATGAATCTTAAACGCCCCTGGAAGAGCCAAGCAAACTGGATTAAGGACTTTCAAGATCCTATAAGGTCCAATGAACCTTAGCTTAAACTTTGGAGACGCAACCTTCATAGGGATATTCTTTGAGGACAACCAAACCAAGTCACCCACTTTAAACCGAGGACCATCAGTCCTATGCCGGTTGGCAAACCGTTGGGCCTTCTCCTGAGAGAGACAACTTATCCACTACTTGATCCCAAATCTGCTGCATTCTCTCTACCACAGAGTCAACACCCGGACAGACAGAAGCCTCCACCTGCCCCAAAGAAGATCAAGATTGAAACCCGGAATTGCAGAAGAAAGGGGACATCAGAGTGGCAGAACTGGCCCTATTATTAAGAGCGAATTCAGCCAGGGGCAAAAAAGAGACCCAGTCATCTTGATCAGCAGACCTAAAACATCTCAAATAAGTCTCCGAGGTCTGGTTTGTTCTCTCAGTCTGAGGATGACACGCAGAGGTGAAAGACAGCTGAACTTCCCAGTTTAGAACAAAATGTCCTCCAAAATCTGGAAACAAACTGGACTCCCCTGTCAGAAACAATGTTCTCCGAAATGCCGTGCAAACGAACCACATGCTGTAAAAACAAGGGTACCAACTCGGAAGAGGAAGGCAACTTAGGCAGTGGCACAAGATGGATCATCTTGGAGAATCTATCACAGATCACCCAAATGACAGTCATTCTCTGAGAGACAGGGAGGTCGGAGATAAAATCCATAGAGATATGGGTCCATGGCCTCCTGGGCACCGGCAGTGGCATTAACAATCCACTAGAGCGAGAACAGGGCTTGGAATGAGAACAAGTCCCACAGGACTGCACAAAATTCCTGACATCGCGAGATAAAGTGGGCCACCAAAAGGACCGACTCACCAAATTTCTTGTACCAAAAATACCAGGATGACCAGCCAACGCAGAGCAATGAACTTCAGACATAACTTTTTCTCTTCATTGATCTGGGACACACAACTTCCCCGCAGGGCAACGCTCAGGTTTATACCCCTGAAATTGCTCCAGGGCCCGTCTCAAATTGGGTGAGATAGCGGAAAGAACGACACCCTCCTTCAGAATGGCAGTAGGCTCAGCCACATCAATAGAATCTGCAAGGAAACTCCTAGAGAGGGCATCCGCCTTAACATTCTTAGTACCTGGGAGGAAGGAGACCAGAAAGTTAAAACGTGTGAAAAACAAGGCTCACCTGGCATGTCTGGGATTCAGTCGTTTGGCTGATTCGAGATAGATCAAGTTTTTGTGGTCAGTGATGACCACAACTTGATGTTTGGTTCCCTCCAACCAATGTCTCCATTCTTCGAACGCCCACTTCATAGCCAATAATTCCCGATTCCCCACATCATAATTACGTTCAGCTGGGGAAAACTTTAGGGAGAAGGCACAAGGGTTAATCTTAGAGGTTACAGTATCCCTTTGGGACAAAACGGCTCCTGCACCAATCTCAGAAGCATCTATCTCCACCTGAAATGGTAGAGAAACATCAAGTTGTCGTAGAACAGGAGCAGAAGTGAATCTGCACTTAAGCTCCTGAAACGCAAAAACTGCCTCAGGCGACCAATTTACAACATCAGAACCCTTTTTGGTTAAATCAGTCAGTGGTTTCACAATATCAGAGAAATTACTTATAAATTTACGGTAGAAATTAGCAAAACCCAAAAATCTCTGAAGAGCGTTCAATGAAGTGGGCTGAACCCAATCACAAATGGCCTGAACCTTGACCGGGTCCATTTCCATAGCAGACGGGGACAAAATGAATCCCAAAACTGAAACCTTCTGTACTCCTGTGAGGAAGGAACAGCCACCATCTTGGATAGGGCCAATTCCAGCCTCCATTTTATCTGTTCACAGAGCCACAGGCTGCTATCTGCACCTGGCCCCAGGGCCTGTTGGCATATTCAATATGACAGGGTTTTGTGTCCACTGTGAATAAAAAGGTCATTTAGTATGCTAAGTAATTCAGGCCCAATGTTGAATAGCAAGGTCTGTTAGTATGATAATGAGATAAGGCCAAAACAAGACCTCAAATCTTTAGCCTGAGCCATGGTAGCCTGGGGGCTTCAATTAGATTATACCTGCCAGCTAGACACAGAAAACACATCTATTGTGTCTCCCAGCCATGACGGCTCCGTTCTAGGATTATGAATTATGAGCACATCTTTCTAGGTACAAACTCATAAAAAATATCTGCGTGATCCTGCGGACCTCGGGCATCTGATGGTGCAACTCCCGAGTCGGTGATGGCACAGGGTTCTGAGATATAGAGATTGGCACTCCAAAGAGACCCAATCGGGCCAGGTTTGATCTCCACGCGACAGGCAAAACATACTGCATCCGCTGGTACCTCTCGTGTCCTGATCCGACCTGGAGAAAGTTAACCCCTTTATTAGGTATTGGGAATAAATTCTGCAGGGGGCTAATGGTGGAGATTATCATCCCACACTCGGACACCGAGGGGAGGGATCTGGCAGGTTTAAGAACTTTGAGCTATGGGCAGATTGGTTCCATTCTCACAGCAACAAGACCATGAATAACTAAGGACCAAGGGACAGATCTACCAAGGGAGCAGCAGCACACGTTTTGGGGGACTGTCCAGCAACTAAGACTTTCACCTGTGGATCGCAGAGCTCCCTGCCTCCACATGCCCCTACAACCTGGTAATATTGACCTCTAGCTAATACCTCTAAGCCTTGTACCATTATTGTTGTATTTTACTCTGACTGCAAATCCATTGTTGTTATGATCTGCTACAAGCACTAAGGAAAGGTGGGAATTCTGTCCCTACAATAGGACTGAGCTGGATCCCTACGATGTAACGGGGAACCTGATCCTGCGACCAGACCCGCTAAAGTCCTCAGCTAGTCTGAACGAAGACCTATAGTTGCGAGGGAGGAATCCCTACAAGATCTAGGGACTGGGTGAAAAGGAAAAGTGTAGCAGGGAAAATAAAACAGAAAACAAATACTAAGATCTAGCAAAACTGACAGAGTAAGGCACCTAAGCACCCGGCTAGCTTAAGAGTAGATAATACAATGAAGTCCAGCAAGGCCAGAAGGGCGGAACCAGACTAAATAGGGTAAAAAGGTCATGTGACCAGCAAAGTGAAACAAAACCTAACAAAGAGGGTTCTAACAGTACCCTCCCTTCAAAGAGGATCCTCCGGATCCCCTAGGACTTAGGCTTATCCGGAAACCTCTTGTGAAACGCTCTGACAAGTCTAGACGCAGAAACATCATCCGCCCTCACCCATGAGTTATCCTCGGGTCCATAACCCTTCCAAGCGACGAGGTACTGTAAACTCCCTCTATACCGTCTAGAATTTAGGATGCGGGAAATCTCATATTGCCCGTCCTCCACCACCAGGGGAACAGTGGCCGAGACGTCTCCATCTGAGACCTCAGCTTTTTTCAAGAGAGAAACATGAAACACCGGATTAATCTTCCAGGAGGTGGGAAGCTCCAACTTAACAGCAGATTGGTTAATAACCTGAAGCACCTTAAAGGGCCCTACAAACTTGGGACCCAATTTCTTAGACGGAATCCTCAAGCGCAGATTCTTAGAGGACAACCAAACCATGTCACCAATAGCAAACAAAACCTCTTGTCGTTTTCTATCAAAATACACTTTGGATCTTTTGTTAGCCTCCTGAAGATTACCATGCACATCAGTCCAAACTTTCTCCAAAACACCAGAAAAATTCTCCTCTTCAGGTACTGCCGATCCCAACTTGGAAAATGACCCAAACGACGGATGTCTCCCAGTACAACAAAAAAAAGGCGAACAACCAGCAGAAGCGAATGTATGGTTGTTAAGAGCAAACTCAGCAAGTGGCAGAAACTTAGACCACCCCTCTTGATTATCAGTCACAAAACAATGCAAGAACTGCTCAACATCCTGGTTTTTCCTTTCTGTCTGGCCATTAGACTCCGGATGATATCCAGACGAAAACGACAAATGAACTCCCAACCTGTCACAAAAAGCGCGCCAAAAACGAGCCACAAACTGAGGTCCCCTATCGGAAACAATGTCAGTAGGAACACCATGTAGTCTGACTATTTCCTTGACAAAGGCCTTAGCGAGAGTCTTAGCGCAGGGCAGTTTGATGAAAGGAACCAAGTGACACATCTTGCTAAAACGGTCCACGACCACCCAGATGACAGTGAAACCCTCAGAGGGGGGAAGCTCAGTAATAAAGTCCATAGCCAAATGTGTCCAAGGTGCACTAGGGACCTCCAGAGGGCAAAGCAACCCCGCAGCAGGAGTATGAGAAGACTTAGATCTAGCACACACAGTGCATTGACGCACCCACTTAATGACTTCCTTCTGCCATCCTGGCTACCAAAAACTGCGACCCACAAGTCTCTTGGTCTCAGAGATTCCAGGATGACCTGCCAACCGAGAGTCATGACACTCAACAAACAAATCTCTCCTCAGGGTACCAGGCACAAACAACCTCCCATGAGGCGTGTTAGATGGGGCATTCTCCTGTGCTTTAAGAATCTCATCTTCCAACACGGAGTCCAAAACAGCAATAACAACCCCCTCTTGCAAGATGTTTTCCTCCTCCTCCTCAGTACCCACCATAGGAGAAAAGCTGCGAGACAAAGCATCAGCTTTAACATTTTTAGTACCTGGGATGTAAGTAACGGTAAAATTAAACCGTGAGAAAAACAGTGCCCACCTAGCCTGACGGGCATTCAAGCGTTTGGCAGCATCAAGGTAGATCAGATTTTTATGATCGGTGAAGACTTGAACGGGAAATTCCGCTCCCTCCAAAAAATGACGCCAGTGTTCAAATGCGAGTTTAATTGCCAACAATTCCCGATTACCGATATCATAATTTAGTTCAGACTCAGAAAATTTCTTTGAAAAAAAAGCACAGGGATGTACTCCATCCGTCTTTGCCTGAGACAACACCGCGCCGACCCCCACAGAAGAAGCATCAACCTCAACCAAAAATGGTTTAGTCACATCAGGCTGCGTAAGGATGGGAGCAGAGCTGAACCTCTCCTTTAGCAACACAAAAGCCTCAATGGCCTCAGTAGTCCACTGAACCGCATCAGCACCTTTCCTGGTGAGATCGGTCAGAGGTTTGGCAATCACAGAAAAATCTTTTATGAATTTTCTATAATAATTGGCGAACCCCAAAAACCTCTGTATTGATTTCACACCAATAGGTCTAGGCCATTCCTGCACAGCTTGCACTTTCACCGGGTCCATCTCAAAACCTTCACTGGAGACAATGTAGCCCAAAAAACTAAGTCTCTGTACAGCGAACTCACATTTTTCTAGTTTGGCAAAAAGTGAATTATCACTCAGTAACTGTAATACTTCACGCACACTCCTCCAATGAGACTCCAAATCGGGTGAATAAATCAAAATGTCATCCAAATACACAACCACACTTCTGCTGATCAAAGGTCTAAGGATGTCATTAATAAGATTCTGAAAAAATGCCGGAGCACTGGAAAGTCAAAAAGGCATAACCAGATTCTCAAAATGACCCAGTGGAGTGTTAAACGCAGTCTTCCATTCATCCCCCTCCTTCATGCGCAACAAATTGTATGCCCCTCGAAGATCAATTTTCGAGAACCACTTGGCCCCCACTAACTGGTTAAACAAATCAGGAATCAATGGCAGTGGGTAAGGATTGCGTACAGTAATCTTATTAATCTCACGAAAGTCTAGACAAGGCCGTAAACCGCCGTCCTTTTTTTTAACAAAAAAAAAATCCAACTGCCACAGGAGATTTGGAAGGCCTAATGTGACCGGCGGCCAAACTTGTCTGTATGTATTCCTCCAAAGCCTTTCTCTCAGGAATAGTCAAATTAAATAAACGACTTTTAGGAAGAGTCGCTCCAGGGACAAATTCAATTGCACAATCATATTCTCTATGAGGAGGCAATACCTGCGATTCTTTATCAGAAAAAACTTTCCAAAAATCCTGAATAGGTACAGGTAACTCCACCTTAACTACAGCAGCAATACGCCCGTTACAACACTTGTCATAACAATTGGGACTCCAGGACTTAATTTCATTGGTAGACCACTCCAGTACCGGATTGTGCAATTTTAACCAGGGTAACCCCAAAATCACCGGTGAGGGCAAATTATTCAAAACCACCAAATCCAAATTCTCTTGATGAACACTATTAATAGTAAGAGGAAATTCACAGATATGGTGAGTAACATTTTTCAAGTGAGAACCATCCACAGACACCACATTAATAGGGGAAGACAGAAGTTTGGGTTTTAATTTTAGTTTTTCCAAAAATTTCCCATCAATCACATTGAGAGTTGAACCACAATCCACAAATACCCGAAACTCCATTAATTCCTCCTCAACAGCAGTGGTAGCAGAAAGAAAGACACCTTTATTGTTTAAACAAGCTATATGGGCGAAACTGACCTCATTTTTTTTTCTCTCTTTATTCATTCGAAGCGCACAGTTCTTAATGAAATGCTCCGATTTACCACAGTAGAAACACAAGCCCTTAGCAAATCTGCGTTCTTTTTCCCGAGAGTGAAGTGTTATTGCTCCAATTTCCATCGGCTCTGCAATTTCAGTACATTCCTTCTCCAAACTTGGAGCTGACAAGGCAGATTTACTCTCATTAACCCTTGCACGCAGTCTCCTATCCACCCGTATGGCTAATTGCATAGCCTCTTGCAAGTTACCAGGTATAGGATAAGCAATCAGCAAATCTTTAACCCTTTCACTTAACCCTGCAAGAAATAAACTTTTCAAAGCTGAATCGTTCCAGCCCACCTGTGTGGACCACCTTCTGAAGTGAGTACAATATTTCTCCACATTACCTGATCCCTGTCTCAAACGTCTCAATTCTGTCTCAGCTGATGAAACACGATCCGGATCGTCATATAACAACCCCAAAGCAGAAAAAAAACTATCCACTGATATAAAGCATGGATCACTAGGCTGCAGAGAAAAGGCCCAATCCTGAGGTTCTTTGCGCAAAAGTGACATTATGAACCCTATGCGCTGTGATTCCTCACCAGAGGATCTGGGTCTCAAACGGAAATACAACAAGCAAGCATTTTTAAAAGAAAAAAAATCTTGTTGTTCACCAAAAAATAAATCAGGCAAACGTACCTTTGGCTCCACGAAATGTGCTCCAGAACAACTACTCACGTGTTGCTTTATCTCAGTCACCTCCAGAGAAAGTCCCTGCAGGCGCTGAACCAAATCCTGAACCGACACCATGATGGAAAACAGAAAATCTTTCCTTAGAGATTTTTTTTTTTTTCTTTTGGCTGGACTTACTGTTATGATCTGCTACAAGCACTAAGGAAAGGTGTAGGAAAGATGTATATCTTCGTACCGTGTTAGCCAGTAGATAGAAAAATATTTAGACTTGAGAGTCCTCAGTGGTTGATACCTTTTAATGGCTAACTGAAAAGATGGTAACAAATTGCAAGCTTTCGAGACTACTCAGATTTTGACTACTTCAGATTTTGTATTAGTCTATGCCTGATGAAGAGACCTGAGTAGTCTCGAAAGCTTGCAATTTGTTACCATCTTTTCAGTTAGCCATTAAAAGGTATCAACCACTGAGGACTCTCAAGTCTAAATATTTTTTTAAGGAAAGGTGGGAATTCTGTCCCTACAATAGGACTGAGCTGGATCCCTACGATGTAACGGGGAACCTGATCCTGCGACCAGACCCGCTAAAGTCCTCAGCTAGTCTGAACGAAGACCTATAGTTGCGAGGGAGGAATCCCTACAAGATCTAGGGACTGGGTGAAAAGGTGGACACCTCCTAACAGAAAGTGTAGCAGGGAAAATAAAACAGTAAACAAATACTAAGAACTAGCAAAACTGACAGAGTAAGGCACCTAAGCACCCGGCTAGCTTAAGAGTAGATAATACAATGAAGTCCAGCAAGGCCAGAAGGGCGGAACCAGACTAAATAGGGTAAAAAGGTCATGTGACCAGCAAAGTGAAACAAAACCTAACAAGAGGGTTCTAACAATTGTAATTCCGTTGTATAGCTTACTGTATATTTTTGTAATTATCTAGTGCGCCCTTAAGGCAATTAAACCATAAAATTAATCTTGGGCTGATGCTTTTACTTTGATCACAAATCTTAGAATACCCAGTGGGTAACAGGACACCCTCCCCAGCGGCAATTTGCTCTAGGTGAAGTTCCCTTACT
>JARQOD010011619.1:0-22739 GCA_033576555.1 Oophaga sylvatica
TTTAAGGCAGAATGGCATGTCAGAAGCCTCTCCTCAGTGCCAGACATATGGAAGCCCGCATAGAGTTTGCTAAAAACACATGAAGGACTCTCAGACTATGAGAAATAAGATTCTCTGATCTGATGAGACGAAGATACTATGTTTTGGTGATAATTCTAAGCGGTATGTGTGGTGAAAACCAAGCAGTGTTCATCACCTGCCCAATACAATCCCAACAGTGAAGCATGGTGGTGGCAGCATCATGCTATGGGGGTGTTTTTCAGTGCAGGGACAGGACGACTGGTTGCAATTGAAGGAAACATGAATGCGACCAAGTACAGAGATATCCTGGATGAAAACCTCTTCCAGAGTGCTCTGAACCTCAGACTTGGCCAAAGGTTCACCTTCTAACAAGACAATGACCCTAAGCACACAGCTAAAATAACAAAGGAGTGGCTTCAGAATAACTCTGTTAACATTCTTGACTGGCCCAGCCAGAGCCCTACCTAAACCCAATTGAGCATCTCTGGAGAGGTCTGAAAATGGCTGTCCACCAACGTTGACCATCCAACCTGACGGAACTGAAGAGGATCTGCAAAGAAGAATGGCAGAGGATCCCCAAATCCAGGTGTGAAAAACTTGTTGCATCATTCCCAAGAAGACTCATGGCTGTACTAGCTCAAAAGGGTGATTCTACTCAATACTGAGCAAAGGGTCTGAATACTTATAACCATGTGATATTTCAGTTTTACCTTTTTAATAAATTTGCAAAAATTTCTACATTTCTGGGTTTTGTCAGTCAAGATCGGGTGCAGAGTGTACATTAATGAGAAAAAAATGAACTTTTTTAAATTTACCCAATGGCTGCAATGAAACAAAGAGTGAAAATTTAAAGGGGTCTGAATATTTTCAATACTCACTGTACACATAGGATAGGTAGATATGTACAGTCATGCTCAAAAGTTTTACATACCCCGGCAGAATTTTTGCTTTCTTGGGCTTTTTCCCGAGAATATGAATAATAACATCAAAACTTTTCTCCACACATGGTTAGTGTTTGGGTGAAGCCATTTATTGTCAAACTACCATGTTTTCTCTTTTTAAATCATAATGACAACCCAAAACATCCAAATGACCCTGATCAAAAGTTTACATTCCCTGGTAATTTTGGCCTGATAACATGCATAGAAGTTGACACAAATTTGTTTGACTGGTTAATAAAGGTAACATTCTCACCTGTGACCTGTTTGGTTGTAATCAGTGTGTGTACATAAAAGCTGAGTGAGTTTCTGGGATCCAGACAGACTTTTGTAGCTTTCATCAAGCCACTGACATTTCTGGATTGTGAGTCATCGGGAAAGCAAACAAATTGTCAACAGATCTATGTTGAACTGTATAAAGCAGGAAAGGGATACAAAAATATATTACAGGAATTGATAATGCCAGTCAGCAGCATTCAAACTGAGACTAACAAATGGAAAATGAGGGGCTTTGTAAAAACAAAACCACGACTAGGCAGACCAACAAACATTTCATCCACAACTTCCAGGAAAATTGTTTGAGATGCAAAGAAAAACCCACAAATGACATCAGCTGAAATACTGGACTCTCTGAAAACTAGTGGTGTGGTTGTTTCAAGATGTGCAATAAGGAGGCGCTTGAAGAAAAATGGGCTGAATGGTCGAGTCTCCAGGAGAAAGCCATTACTGCGCAAATGCCACAAAGTATCTCGCGTACAATATGCAAAACAGCACTGAGACAAAATTGAACTTTTTGGCCACAACCATAAACGTAACATTTGGAGAAAGGTCAACAAGGCCTATGATGAAAGGAATACCATTCCTACTGTAAAGCACTGAGGTGGATCACTGATGCTTTGGGGATGTGTGAGCTACAAAGGCACAGAAAACTTGGTCAAAGGTGAAGGAAAGATGAATGCAGCACGTTATGAGTAAATACTGCTGTGCATGGGACGTACTTGGACGTTCCAGCATGACAACGATCCAAAACACAAGGCCAAGCCGACCTGTCACTGGCTACAGCAGAAAAAAGTGAAGGTTTTGGAGTGGCCATCTCAGTCTCCTGACCTCAATATCATTGAGCCACTCTGGGGAGATCTCAAGCGTGCATGCTAGACAGCCCAGGAATTTGCAGGAACTGGAGGCTTTTTGCTAAGAAGAGTGGGCAGCCCTACATCTGAGAAAATAAAGAACCTCATCCACTATTACCATAAAAGACTTCAAGCTATCATTGATGTTAGAGGGGGCAATACACGGTATTAAGAAATGGGGTATGTAAACTTTTGATCAGGGTCATTTGGATGTTTTGGGTTGTCATTGTGATTTAAATAGAGAAAACATAGTAGTTTGACAATAAATGGCTTCACCCAACCGCTAACCATGAGTGGAGAAAAAGTTTTGGTGTTATCATTCATATTCTCTGAAAAAAGGCCAAGAAAGCAAAAATTCTGCCATGTTATGTAAACTTTTGAGCACAACTGTAGATTATATAGATATATAGAAGAAAAGCCGGCAATTCAGCAGCCGCATAGTATAAAATCACAGCAGGAGCAGCCAACATAGAACAGATGGATACAGTAAATATACATAGAACAGGTAGATATATAGATGTGAGTGACATATACAATTAGTGCAGTGTGTGTGCAGCTTACTGTACATGTATTTAATTAATAAAAAGATTTTTTTCTGAAAAAAATTGGCGTGGGCTACCGCATAATTTTCTTAACCAGCAGAGGGAAAGCTGACTGCTGGGGGACGATGTTTATAGCCTGGGAAGGGGGTAATACCCCTGGCTATTAATATCAGCTCACAACTGTATACTTAGCCTTTACTGGCTATTAAAATGGGGGACCCTAAAAAAATGACGTAGGGTTCCCCTATAGTTAATATCCAGCAAAGGCTATTCAGAAAGCTGTGAGCTGATTTTAATAGCCTAGGAAGGGGTCATGGATACTGCCCCCCAGGCTAAAAACATCAGCTTTCAGTTGACCCAGAAAAGGCACATCTCTTAGATGTGCCAGTTCTGGCACTTAGCTTCACTCTGTCCACTTGCCCTGTAGCAGTGGCAAGTGAGGTGATAGATGGGAGGTTGATGTCACCTTTGTATTGTCAGGTGACATCAAGGCCCAAGGTTAGTAATGGAGAGGCGTCAATAAGACTCCCCCATTACTAACCCAATAGTCATATTGTATAAAAACACGCACACCCAGAAAAAAGTTCCTTAAGTGAAATAATGACACAGACTCCTTTAGTAAATCTTAATTAAACCGTACTTATGACCTCGCTCATTCCACCAACGCCATTGTCTACTGCAAAAGAGTAAAAAAAAACAACAATATTCCTCACGTTTCCACAGAGATGATGATAATCAATTTGTCCCACGACAGGTCTAGCTCTGCTACATCTAGATGGCAGGCTGCATGGTTACATGATGCGAACATACAGCCTGTCATCCAGCAGAGACACTGAACAGTGTGTGCTCAGTGTCTCATAGAATCATAGAATCATAGAATAGTAGAGTTGGATGGGACCTCCTGGGCCATCTGGTCCAACCCCCTGCTCAAAGCAGGATTCTCTAAATCATCCCAGACAGATGTCTGTCCAGCCTCTGTTTGAAGACTTCCATTGAAGGGAAAGAACTCACCACCTCTCGTGGCAGCCTGTTCCACTCATTGATCACCCTAACTGTCAAAAAGTTTTTTCTAATATCTAATCTGTGTCTCCTCCCATTCAGTTTCATCCCATTGCTTCTAGTCTTTCCTTGTGCAAATGAGAATAAAGATGATCCTTCTAGAATGTGACAGCCCTTGAGATATTTGTAGACAGCTATTAAGTCTCCTCTCAGTCTTCTTTTTTGCAAGCTAAACATTCCCAAATCCTGCAACCGTTCCTCATAGGACATGGTTTGCAGACCGGTCACCATTCTGGTGGCTCTTCTCTGAACTTGCTCAGTTTGTTGATGTCTTTTTTAAAATGTGGTGCCCAAAACTGGACACAGTATTCCAGATGAGGTCTGACCAAAGAAGAGTAGAGGGCAATAATGACCTCACGTGATCTAGACTGTATGCTTCTGTTGATACATCCTAGAATTGCATCTGCCTTTTTTGCTGCTGCATCACACTGTTGACTCATGTTCAGTCTGTGATCAATTAGTATACCCAAGTCTTTTTCACATGTGCTGTTACTTAGCCCTATTCCTCCCATTTTGTATATGCTTTTTTCATTTTTATTGCCCAGATGTAGTACTTTGCATTTTTCCCTGTTAAAATCCATTCTGTTAGTTGCTGCCCACTGCTCCAGTTGATTTATATCTTTTTGAATCCTCTCTCTCTCTTCTCTAGTATTAGCTACCCCTCCTAGCATTGTGTCATGAGCAAATTTGATCAGTTTACCCTCAATTCCTTCATCTAAATCATTGATAAAGATGTTGAACAATACAGGGCTCAAAACAGAGCCTTGTGGTACCCACTTGATACATTCTTCCAACTGGATGTGCAGCCATTTACGACCACTCTTTGGGTCCGATCACTAAGCCAGTTATGAATCCACCTAACAGTTGCCTTGTCCATTCCATACTTAGTCATTTTTTCAATAAGGATTGTGTGAGATACTTTGTCAAATGCTTTGCTGAAGTCAAGATATACTATATCTACAGCATTTCCCTGATCCACCCAGTCAGTGATTCTGTCATAGAAGGAAATTAAGTTAATCTGACATGACTTATTAGTTACAAACCCATGCTGACTCTGTTTAATCACTTCATTCTTATCCAGGTACTTGCATACATGTTCTTTAATAATTTGTTCGGTGAACTCCGATTCCCTGTCTGACAGCACCACGAGTGATCACAGGACCCCATAGCAAAAATTTCTATTTGGGCTCCCCACACCTCTAAAAATATATATTTATATATTTTTTCACTGAGATGGAGATATATATACTGTATGTGTAATATATATATACACACATACAGTGCCTACAAGTAGTATTCAACCCCCTGCAGATTTAGCTGGTTGACACATGCGGAATTAACTTGGCATTGTGACATTTGTACTGTAGATCAGCCTGGAAGTGGGAAATGCACTGCAGCAAAAATTTTTGTTTTAATTTTTTTTTTAAAAAACGTTAAAAGTTAATTCAGAGTGTCATTTATTATTCAACCCCTCAAACCACAAGAATTCTGTTTGGTCCCACTAAAGTATTAAGAAGTAGTTCAGGCACCAAGAATAATGAGCTTCACATATGTGGATTAATGATCTCTTTTGCCAGCCTTTTCTGACTATTTAAGACCCTCCCCAAACTTGTGAACAGCACTCATACATGGTCAACATGGGAAAGACAAAGGAGCATTCCAAGGCCATCAGAGACAAGATCTGTGGAGGGTCACAAGGCTGGCAAGGGGTACAAAACCCTTTCCAAAGAGTTGGCCCTACCTGTCTCCACTGTTGGGAGCATCATCCGTAAGTGGAAGGCTTATGGAACTACTGTTAGCCTTCCACGGCCTGGACAGCCTTTGAAAGTTTCCTCCCGTGCCGAGGCCAGGCTTGTCCGAAGAGTCAAGGCTAACCCAAGGACAACAAGGAAGGAGCTCCGGGAAGATCTCATGGCAGTGGGGACATTGGTTTCAGTCAATACCATAAGTAACGTACTCCACCGCAATGGTCTCCGTTCCAGACGAGCCCGCAAGGTACCTTTACTTTCAAAGCGTCATGTCAAGGCTCGTCTACAGTTTGCTCATGATCACTTGGAGGACTCTGAGACAGACTGGTTCAAGGTTCTATGGTCTGATAAGACCAAGATCGAGATCTTTGGTGCCAACCACACACGTGACGTTTGGAGACTGGATGGCACTGCATACGACCCCAAGAATACCATCCCTACAGTCAAGCATGGTGGTGGCAGCATCATGCTGTGGGGCTGTTTCTCAGCCAAGGGGCCTGGCCATCTGGTCCGCATCCATGGGAGGATGGATAGCACGGCCTACCTGGAGATTTTGGCCAAGAACCTCCGCTCCTCCATCAAGGATCTTAAGATGGGTCGTAATTTCATCTTCCAACAAGACAACGACCCAAAGCACACAGCCAAGAAAACCAAGGCCTGGTTCAAGAGGGAAAAAGTCAAGGTGTTGGAGTGGCCTAGTCAGTCTCCTGACCTTAACCCAATTGAAAATTGTGGAAGGAGCTCAAGATTAAAGTCCACATGAGACACCCAAAGAACCTAGAAAACTTGGAGAAGATCTGCATGGAGGAGTGGGCCAAGATAACTCCACAGACCTGTGCCGGCCTGATCAGGTCTTATAAAAGACGATTATTAGCTGTAATTGCAAACAAGGGTTATTCCAGAAATATTAAACATAGGGGTTGTATAATAATTGACCCACACTTTTATGTTTAAAATTTATTAAAATTCAACTGAGCAACATAACTTTTTGGGTTTTTGTAAGATTTATGCTTCTGTTAATAAATCCTACTCTCGTTTGCAGTTTGAAGGCTCTAACTTATTTGCATCTTATCAAACCAGCTAAATCTGCAGGGGGTTGAATACTACTTGTAGGCACTGTATTTAAAAATATGCTTTATATTGTATTATTTATATATATATATATTATATATTATATCAGTCATGGCCAAAAGTTTGAGGAATGACACAAATATTATATTTTACATAACTGCTCCCTCTTATTTTTATGAGTGTTTGACAATGTCGATTTAATATCACAGAAGAAATATAATAATATGCGAAACAGTATGAAGTAACAAAATGCTTATATATGACAGTTAAAATGACTTAATGCAGAAAGTCTAAATTTGAGTGTTGTGCCCTTCATTCTTCAGGAATTTGAATTCTAACTGGCATACTTCAAAAATTCTGGCCCAAATCTGATTTTGGATAGCAAGTCCATTCTTGCACAATAATTTGCTTTAATATTTGTCATGAATTTTTAGGTTGTTTGTTTGGGTCCAACCCCCCCGTCACTATCTTGAGATTGACCACAAGTAGTGTTGAGTCGTAGTACTGCTCGATATCTAAAAATATCGGATCGGAATGGTATCGCCGATATCACTAAATATCGTCGATATCCGATTCCGATACCGGAAGTCCCATGTAAGTCTATGGGAACAAAATATCTCAACTAAAAAAACACTTTCTTTCGTTGTAAACACAAAATATACACACATAGAATACATATATAATATATATATACATGTCATTGTGACATATATATATACATATATTTATAGTTTATACACTTCTACATAGTAAAATAGACTCTGATTCAATTGCCGGGTAAAGCCGTGACATACCCCATAGAAGTCGACGGGCTCGGTGCCGAGTACCCCAAAACCTCTGGCTCTGTGCGACTCAACTTGGGCGTCACGAAACAGGATTCTGTAGCTCGCTATAAGCGAGTCCTGTGTGCCTGAATTGAACTGGTTTTGTGCTTGAGAATTGCTAAAATCATCAGAGAATGTATTTGCCATTTTTCCGCCATATCTGCGTCACGACGAGGCACTGGTGAAGAAGAAGGGCGTGCTCTTCGTGGGTGTACACTCACTCAGTGGCGCGAAAACGATGGCCGACCACTCTAAATGGTACTGCAATGTAAGATCGTGCCCCACAGCTCTTCAGTTCCGCCTCCTCATCCTCCTCAGTGTGCGGAAACTAACACGAAGGTCCCGCCTCACTACAAAAGAGGGGCCCTCTCCAGATGCTAATGACACATGTGACTTGGCAGAGATGGCTAATGGACACGAGCAGAAGTGTGAAGGGATGGAGCAGTCAGAGCTCTCCCCCCACGGAAGCGACCCGATCGCCACGGAACCACCGTTGGGCACCCGGCCTGGAAACCCTCCTACGCTGCAAGAAGCGGAGGATACCCTAAGAGGCCTGGCCCGGCACCGGGAGGAGGTCGCCAGGATGGAAGCCAGCTGGCGTGCCCTAAAACTAAACTTGGAGCGGCGCCAATCCCTCTTACCTGAAGTGTCTGTACCGGAAGGTGAGGCACCCGTTCTAGTAGAGGAGTCCGTGCGGGCATCCCAGCCCTTGCAATGTGATCCGGTTGACGTTGTCGCAGTGGAGGCACCCGTTCCTGCAAAAAACGCTGCACCGGCAGCACCCCAGATCCCGCTGTCTGCCCCCGTCGCTGAGACAGAAGAAGCGACACCCGTCCTCATGGAGGAGGCCGCGCAGGCACCAGAGGTCTACCTGTCTGTACCGGAGCCCCGACTGTCATCTGTTCCAGAGCCGGCTGCTTCCTCCGCAGGTGAGCGCCGCCAGGACTGTCGGGCGCCAGGAGAGCTGCCGCAAACCGGACATCGTAAGCTGCAGTTTGATGGTGGAGACATGGAGATGCTGGTGGAGGAGAATTACAACCGGCGTCAGGAGGAAGAGTGGAGACGTTGGGAGAGAGAAGCCGAGCGACAAAGGGAGCAGCGCGAATCCCAGAAGCTTCGCCAACGTCACATCGAGAAGGACCGGGCAGATAAGGACCGGATGAGAAAAGATAAAGGAACCCTGATGGAGCCGCGGCGTAAGGTGTGCAGTACGGAGCTTTAAATTGAAAGCTGGTTGGGGCTTCATCCAGGAGCCTGGACTTTATTTAGAAGTGTTTGTGACCCGGCGGGACGTGGAGACTCACCTCCCAGAAGGACACCCGGGGAGGGACCTGTTGCCAGGAGACTTGGTAACTTACACCCGACACTGGGGTTACAATGGATGGTATGCCCTAAATGTCACCAGGTGCGACCCCTGGTCCCCAGAGTGTCAGGAACCTGTGAGACCCTCGGAGCCTTCAGCCTCCCACATCCAGGCCTCTGCACAAGTGCCCACCCCACGCCGTAAATCTCCCCAGCCTCCCTCAGTGGTCTCCTCAGCAGCCCCAGCTATGGACATGATAATGATAGCTGGCCCGTACCCGGCGCCTGTTAGGCCCCCTGGGGTTCGTTCAGTCCGGGACATAGGGCTCCAGACCCGGAGGGAGATGAAAGAGGTGGCCACACAGACACAGATAGCGGGTCACGACTTGACTGTACAGGCCACACGACGTCATCAGGTCCTGGTGGTCCTTGGTGTCTCGGATGTTTGGCAAGCATCAGAAGAGTACCAGGTGGTACCTGGAACATCCCTGCCAAAGAATTATAAATAACCCGGACAGGGTCCCTGTATGTAAATAGTTAAATTGTTGATGTACCCGGACGGGTGAATGTTCATAAAAAATTTTTTAATTTAATAAAAAAACAACACAGTTTTCATTACTTTTATTACAGTCTCATCCTGCGACGCCATCGATCTCCTGTAAAAAAATGAAAAAAAAAACAGCAGTATACCACCTGTCCGACGCAGTCCATAGTAACGAGTGTCCCACGATGATCCAGCTCTGCTACATCAGAATGACATCAGAGGCAGGCAGGCAGGCAGAGCCTGTCATTCCGGCGCAGCACAGCTGATTACCTGCTTCCCCGGCAGTGACGTCATCGGACTGGTTTACGGCCGGGATTACCCTGCAGTCACTGCAGTTATCACGAAAAACTGCATGTGACCGCCAGGGAGAAGATAATGGCGGCCATCAAGCAGTCCAGGACGTGACCGCCGGAGATCTTCTGCCAGGTAAGTGCCGCTGACTCCTGACAGACGTGACCGACGGACACTCACAGTGACAGTGACAAATCCGATTCCGGTATCCGATATGACGAAAATATCGGTACTCGGAATCGAAAGCCCGATACAGCTAATATCGGCCGATACCCGATATTTGCAGTATCGTATCGCTCAACACTAACCACAAGTTCTCAATGGGATTAAGATCTGGGGAGTTTCCAGGCCATGGACCCAAAATCTCTATGTTTTGTTCCCTGAGCCATTTAGTTATCACCTTTGCTTTATGGCAAGGTGCTCCATCATGCTGGAAAAGGCATTGTTGATCGCCAAACTGCTCTTGGAGGGTTGGGAGAAGTTGCTCTTGGAGGACATTCTGGTACTATTCTTTATTCATGGCTGTGTTTTTAGGCAAGACTGTGAGAGAGCCGATTCCCTTGGCTGATAAGCAACCCCACACATGAATGGTTTCAGGATGCTTAACAGTTGGCATGAGATAAGACTGGTGGTAGCGCTCACCTTGTCTTCTCCGAATGAGGCGTTTTCCTGATATCCCAAACAATCGAAAAGGGGATTCATCAGAGAAAATAACTTTACCCCAGTCCTTAGCAGTCCACTGCTTGTACCTTTTGCAGAATATCAGTCTGTCCATGATGTTTTTTCTGGAGAGAAGTGGCTTCTTTGCTGCCCTCCTTGAGACCAGGCCTTGCTCCAAGAGTCTCCTCCTCACAGTGCGTGCAGATGCACTCATACCTACCTGCTGCCATTCCTGAGCAAGCTCTGCACTGCTGGTAGCCCGATCCCGCAGCTGAAACACTTTAAGAGAAGGTCCTGGCGCTTGCTGGTCTTTCTTCGGCGCCCTGAAGCCTTTTTGGCAACAATGGAACCTCTCTCCTTGAAGTTCTTGATGATGCGATAGATTGTTGACTGAGGTGCAATCTTTCTAACTGTGATACTCTTCCCTGTTAGGCCATTTTTGTGCATTGCAATGATGACTGCACGTGTTTCTTTAGAGATAACCATGGTTAACAGAAGAGAAACAATGATGGCAAGCACCAGCCTCCTTTTAAAGTGTCCAGTGGTGTCATTCTTACTTAATCATGACAGATTGATCTCCAGCCATGTCCTCATCAACACCCACACCTGTGTTAATGGAGCAATCACTGAAAAGAGGTTAGCTGGTCCTTTTAAGGCAAGGCTGCCATGATGTTGAAATGTGTTTTGGGGGATAAAATTCATTTTCTAGCCAAATATTGACTTTGCAAGCAACTGCTGTTAAGCTGATCACTCTTTATAACATTCTGGAGTATATGCAAATTGCCATTAGAAAAAGTGAAGCAGTAGACTTTGTAAAAATTAATATTTGTGTCATTCTCAAAACTTTTGGCCATGACTGTATTATATATATATATATATATATATATATATATATATATATATATATACAGTACAGACCAAAAGTTTGGACACACCTTCTCATTCAAAGATTATTCTGTATTTTCATGACTATGAAAATTGTAGAATCACACTGAAGGCATCAAAACTATGAATTAACACATGTGGAATTATACATTACACTTTACAAAAAAGTGTGAAACAACTGAAAATATGTCTTATATTCTAGGTTCTTCAAAGTAGCCACCTTTTGCTTTGATTACTGCTTTGCACGCAGAAAAGGTGAACGGATGGACTCTACATGCCTGGTTCCCACCGTGAAGCATGGAGGAGGTGGTGTGATGGTGTGGGGGTGCTTTGCTGGTGACACTGTTGGGGACTATTCCAAATTGATGCAGTGAGCGGTCCAGCTCACCCCAAACCATCTCGATTGGGTTCAGGTCTGGTGACTGTGGAGGCCAGGTTATCTGGCGTAGCACCCCAACACTCTCCTTCTTGGTCAAATAGCCCTTACACAGCCTGGAGGTGTGTTTGGGGTCATTGCCCTGTTGAAAAATAAATGATGGTCCAACTAAACGCAAACCGGATGGAATAGCATGCCACTGCAAGATGCTGTGGTAGCCATGCTGGTTCAGTATGCCTTCAATTTTGAATAAATCCCCAACAGTGTCACCAGCAAAGCACCCCACACCATCAACCACCTCCTCCATGCTTCACGGTGGGAACCAGGCATGTAGAGTCCATCTGTTCACCTTTTCTGCGTGCAAAGCAGTAATCAAAGCAAAAGGTGGCTACTTTGAAGAACCTAGAATATAAGACATATTTTCAGTTGTTTCACACTTTTTTGTAAAGTGTAATGTATAATTCCACATGTGTTAATTCATAGTTTTGATGCCTTCAGTGTGATTCTACAATTTTCACAGTCATGAAACTACAGAAAAATCGTTGAATGAGAAGTGTGTGTCCAAACTTTTGGTCTGTACTGTATATATTGTGAGACAGTGAGGATATGTGGTGACTGGGGTGTACATTTCACCTAGGTTCTTTGCTAACTATAAGGGAAATATGTGGCTTTGTAGACCTGGTGGTAGAGAGAGGTCACTACACCTTGCATTCATTGCACACTTGCAGCTTAAACCTGAAGCCAATCAGCTGTTAATTAGGAAGCCAGAAATAGGTGTCTGCGGACACAGTCAGAGAGCTAGTTTAGCCTGGACACAGGGAGGTGTCCTGGCACAAGAAACAGTCTCCAAGAATGTTAGAGCTGTCTTTAGCCTGGACACAGGGAGGTATCCCTGCGCATGAAGCAGTCTCTGTGAGAATCCATGCGGATGATTACTGAAGAGGAGGAGAGCTGTCTCAGTCTGGGTTAGAGGTACCCCGGACACAGGAGTGTCTCTGTGAACCTCCATGCTGACGATTACTGAATAGGAGGGGAGCTGTCTCAGTCTGGGTTAGAGGTACCCCGGACACAGGAGTGTCTCTGTGAACCTCCATGCTGATGATTACTGAATAGGAGGAGAGCTGTCTCAGTCTGGGTTAGAGGTACCCCGGACACAGGAGTGTCTCTGTGAACCTCCAGGATGATGACTACTGAATAGGAGTGGATCTCTCTCAAGTCTGGACGTCGGGTGGACCTTCAGACATAAGGAGGAGTATCTGGGAAACTCCATACTGGTAACATATATAATATGTGTTGTTTTGGGCCTAGGCTGATAGAGCCGGGTTCCTGATAGAAAGGGAAAATCTGTGTAAGTGTAATTAGTGGCTAGACAAGCCTAGGTCTTTTGTTTATGCTTTGTTTTTATCTGTGTGCTGTGGACTTTAATAAAACTGGTTGCGGCCCGTTTTCACCAAACTGCTGTCTGAATGAACTGTTTTCGTGCCATTCTGTCTACCCAGACAGCGATCTCAGAGCTAAATCCCTGGAAATGTTACAATTGGCGGAGAATGCTGGGGCAGCGCAGTGCCTGATACAGTTAGTGCTGGAGTGTGTATGCAGCACAGTGGCGAGAGACAGCATTAAAGGTGAAGTCTATTGAAATAGCAGCAGAAAAAAAAAAAAAAAAAGTGTGTCAGCAGAAACGTCTGTTTGGAGCAGTCTTGGAGAGACAGTGGCCCTGATAGGGTCTGCAGAGAGAAAATGTATGCACAGCAAAGCTGAACTTGTTGTGAAAATGACTGTGGAATGTGCAGCAGCAAAAGAAAAGTCTGTGGAGCAGTCTTAAAGAGACAGGAGCCCTAATAGACTTTGCAAAAGAAAAAAAAAAAAAGTGTCTGCACAGCAGAGCTGAATTTTTCTATGGAAAAGACTGTAGAGTGTGTATGTCTTGAGTGAAGACTGCCGTTGTTAAGACAGAGAAGTCTGACAGCATGGATGACAGCATGGAGGCGCTGTTTGAACAAATGGCACAAGTTAATGTGCAACATAAAACTGCCGTGGTTGAGACAGATAAGTCCGGCAGTATGAAGGAGCTCATTGAGTACCTGGTCCAGGCCCAGCGGACCATGGAGCTGCAGCACCAGCAGTGCATGCAGCAGTACCAGCAGCAAATCCTGCAGCAGCAGCAGGAGAATAACCGGGTGTTGGAGCAGATTGCAGCTCTCAGCACCTCGTCCCAGAGTAATGTTGTGAAGGCACCTGACTTGTCCGCTGTAAAGAAGGCGGTAAGACGGTCCCTGGAAAAGATGACACCTCGTGATGATGTGGAGGTATATCTCACTAGATTTGAGGAACTGGCAGAGAAGGAGAATCTGCCCCTATCTGAGTGGGCCATGATGGTCGCACCCTATCTGATTGGAGTGCCCCAGGTGGCCTATGCTGACCTGAGCGAGCAGGACAGCCAAGACTATGCCAAGCTGAAAGCGGAGATTCGTACCCGGCTGAGTGTTACGGTGACAGCCCGTGCCAGGGGAGTTCATGACTGGAGATACAGTTGGGAGTCTGCAGTCAGCAGGCTTGATTATGGAGTTGAAAAGGTGATAGTGAACCGCTACACCCGAGCATGTCCTCCTGAGGTACAGCCGTCTGAGAGGTCGTCACTTCAGAGTTCCCGGACGCCGAACTCTCCCGGTAAGAGCGTTCCAGCTGTTGGGGACATGGGGTATGTTGATAAGCGGGTTCAGGCTCTCTTGGACTCAGAGAGTCCAGTGACTTCCATATGTGACAGCCTGATTGATAGGGACTTTATCCCTGATAAGCACCTGAGTATGGTGTGCATCCATGGAGACACCAAAGTCTACCCAGAGACTGCCGTGGACTTGGTCCCCAAACTCGGGGAGGTTTCATATGAAGGGGGGGTAGTGAAGAACCTGGTGCAACCCGTCATATTGGGTAATGACTTTCCCCGGTCTAAGGATCTCTGGGGGAAAAATGTTTCTGTTGGACAGTGTGATGAAGCTCCTATTGAGGGTGCGCAGTCCCGAGGGGCGGAACACAATGCTAGTGGGCCATTAAAATTATGTGATAATGATGATGACCATGATAATGATGCTGATATTGATAATGATAATGATGATCATGATAATGATGATGACCATGATGATGATGCTGATATTGATAATGATGATTGATATGCTAATCATAATAGTGATGATACTGATGATGATCCTGATAAAGATGAAATTCCTTTGCAGGTGATGTTGGGAGACGAGGATGGTGGTTCTCGGGAACCGAGTGTCCCTGACCTGCCTGTGTCCTGTGACAATTTTGGGAGAGAGCCGGTGCGAGACCCCACTCTTAAAACGGCACAGGAAAATGTAATTGTTCTGAATGAGGTTCCCCAAGAGCCTGGCTCTGAGGAGAGGTTTCCTCATGCTGCCATGAACAATAACCTATTGTTTAGGGACACTGAAGTCCAGGGAGAGGTCGTGAGTCAGCTCCTGGTACCTGAGCTATATGGAGGTATAGTGCTGGGGTTGTCACATAGTCACATACTTGAGGGACCAGATGGTGAAGTTAATGTTGAGGATAACATGTTAACTAAGGTTCCAGATCAAGATGTGAATGGGAATGAGTTGTATAACCCTGACAGTGAGCAAGATGTGAATGAAAATAAATTGTATACTCCTGAAAGTGAGCAGGATGAGAATGAGAATAAATTGTATAACCCTGACAGTGAGCCGGATGTGAATGAAAATGAAGTGTCTAACCCTGAAAGTGAGCCAGATGTGGCTGAGAAAAAGGGGTCAGACAGGGATAGTGGGAGTGATAATGAATCATCTGATGACAATAAAGCAACCAGTGCAAATGAGGAAGGCATGGTAGCAGAAGAGGTTGAGAGTCCTGAGAAGAAGGCTGATGCTGACCTTACAGCCAGACAGAAGATGCCATCTGAGGATGTTTTACAGTTGGAACAAAGAGAGCGACTACTTCCAGCCCAAGAAAGGAGAGACGAGAGGCTTCCCTGGGGATTGGCAGTAGACGTGCTAAAACAATGAGGGGTAGAGATGACGCTTCTGTTAGCTCACGGCTGAGTGTGAGACCCGGTGGCGGACGAAAAGACAGAGAGTAAGACTCAGAGCTACCAGTGAGCTTGACTGGACGATGGACTCGTGGCCGCAACGACGGTAGGAGGCAGTTCGGGAAAGAAAGGTCAGGTGAGGTGACACCGACACAAGGACAAGGCCAACGTTCTGACCGCTGGGGGCGGGAGAGGCCTAACAAAGAGGTGATATTGCATAGTGCCCAAAATCAACTGAGACGGGGTGACTGGCAGAGGCGACCGAGGGGGATCTGTGGTCGGGTGGCAGGTGTTCGACCCCACAAATTTGAACAGAGGGGGCACTGGGTATGGCCCTCAGGATATGCATGGAGGCATGTGATGGATGGACGGTATGTATCGCAGAGGTGGGTGGCCCTGTGATGGGAAACCTGGATATATTTTGGTTCAGCAGATCTACTGCTGAGACTTGTGCTATACATTGGGAGGCTTCCAGGTGACTTGGAGAGCTGGGCGGGTCCAGTCACCTACAAACCCACCCAAGGGGTATGTGTCTAAATACCTAGGATAAAGTTGTATGCAGAGGGGACGGATGGGTAATGCAGCGCTGGCTAGCATCCATTTAATGGATCAGTGTGTATGTTTTGACTGTCCATGTTCCTTCCCCTAAAGCTGACTGGTTACATGACTGTGACATCACACAGTGTGTGTGTGTGTGTGTGTGTAAGGGTATAGAAACCCTGCTTAATGGAAAATAAAGATGAAGCTGATGTTGGCTATGACTTGAGCTGTGTTCACTGTCTCTTTAGGTTTGTTGACCAGTCCTCCGGTCTGGATGACCAGCCCTCCGGTCTGGAGAAGAGGGGGGGGATATGTGAGACAGTGAGGATATGTGGTGACTGGGGTGTACATTTCACCTAGGTTCTTTGCTAACTATAAGGGAAATATGTGGCTTTGTAGACCTGGTGGTAGAGAGAGGTCACTACACCTTGCATTCATTGCACACTTGCAGCTTAAACCTGAAGCCAATCAGCTGTTAATTAGGAAGCCAGAAATAGGTGTCTGCGGACACAGTCAGAGAGCTAGTTTAGCCTGGACACAGGGAGGTGTCCTGGCACAAGAAACAGTCTCCAAGAGTGTTAGAGCTGTCTTTAGCCTGGACACAGGGAGGTGTCCCAGCGCATGAAGCAGTCTCTGTGAGAATCCATGCAGATGATTACTGAAGAGGAGGAGAGCTGTCTCAGTCTGGGTTAGAGGTACCCCGGACACAGGAGTGTCTCTGTGAACCTCCATGCTGACGATTACTGAATAGGAGGGGAGCTGTCTCAGTCTGGGTTAGAGGTACCCGGACACAGGAGTGTCTCTGTGAACCTCCATGCTGATGATTACTGAATAGGAGGAGAGCTGTCTCAGTCTGGGTTAGAGGTACCCCGGACACAGGAGTGTCTCTATGAACCTCCAGGATGATGACTACTGAATAGGAGTGGATCTCTCTCAAGTCTGGACGTCGGGTGGACCTTCAGACATAAGGAGGAGTATCTGGGAAACTCCATACTGGTAACATATATAATATGTGTTGTTTTGGGCCTAGGCTGATAGAGCCGGGTTCCTGATAGAAAGGGAAAATCTGTGTAAGTGTAATTAGTGGCTAGACAAGCCTAGGTCTTTTGTTTATGCTTTGTTTTTATCTGTGTGCTGTGGACTTTAATAAAACTGGTTGCGGCCAGTTTTCACCAAACTGCTGTCTGAATGAACTGTTTTCGTGCCATTCTGTCTACCCAGACAGCGATCTCAGAGCTAAATCCCCTGGAAATGTTACAATATATATATATGAATCTAAAATAGTTGAGGCAGCACACCATAGATCAAAGCCTAGAGAAAGGTCCACACTTATGGACCGAAACGTCACCACATGGGCAACTTTTTTTAAATTTATCTGGAAAGACTTGTATGTACCTATGAGGCTTTGCACTCTATACACACTTGTACTGCTTTTTACACTCTCTCTATATATATATCCGTTCGCATGCAGTTCTGCTTGTTCCATCGCAGTCAGACTTGCAGTCATTTGACAACTAGTGTTGCTATATCAGTGAATAGAAAACTGCAGACACAGCTGATAATCTAGTCAGCACATGACAGCAAGTGTGCAGAGCTCCTCCTTGTGGTTACGTGATAACTGCTGGAACCGGCAGAGCCCAACCATTATTATATTGTACTACATTATATGTCTATCCTCCTTCTCCTAATTGCAGGAGAATATTTCTCCCAACCCCGGCCCCCTTTGTTACAGTAAGTCAAATCCCTCAACTGCTACACTCAGAAACCCCGCAAATCTCATTAATATTCCCTGCGTGCCTTCTGTCTCTTTTAATTGTGCCCTTTGGAATTCTCACTTAGTGTGTAATAAACTCTCCTTCATCCATGACTTCTTCCTTTCTGATTCTCTTAACCTTCTGCCTCTTACTGAAACTTGGATCCAGCAGTCAGACACCACCGCTACTGCTGCTCTCTCATATGGTGGACTACACTTCTCTCATACCCCAAGATCGGACAACAGAGCAGGTGGAGGCGTCGATCTGCTTCTATCACCCAAACGTACCTTTCAGGTTATCCCTCAAGTACCCTCTCTTGTCTTCCCTTCGTTTGAGGTCCATGCTGTCAGACTGTACATCCCCTTCTCCATGCAAGTGGCAGTGGTGTATCGTCCTTCGGGCCCCTTCCATCAGTTCCTGGATCACTTTACCACCTGGCTTCCACATTTTCTTTCGTGTGACATCCTCACCCTCATCATGGATTATTTCAACATCCCCATTGCTTTTCCTCTCTCCCCATCTGCCACTCACCTTTTTTCTTTAACCTCCTCTTTCGGCCTTTCGCAGATTACTAACTCTCCTACGCATGAAGACGGAAACTCCCTCCACTTGGTCTTCTCCTGGCTTTGCTCAGTGGATGATTTCACAAACTCCCCTCTCCTGCTCTGTGACCACAACCTTCTTTCATTCTCTATCAAGAAATGCCCTCCCACTCAGGTTACCCCCACTTTCCACCATTATAGAAATATACAGGCCATTAACATCCGGAAACTTATGAAGAACTTGCAATCATCATTGGCCTCTATCTCCTCCCTCTCATGTCCTGACTTAGCACTGAAGCATTACAATGAAACACTGCAACGTGCTCTGGATGAAACTGCACCTCATGTACAGAGAACAACACAGCACAGATGGCGACAACCCTGGCACACGCTGCAAACACGTTTTCTACAGCAGTGCCCCAGGTGCGCCGAACGTCTATGGAGAAAATCCAATTTGCCCGAAGATTTCATCCATTATAAGTTTATGCTTAAAACATACAACACTGCCATTCATCTCTCCAAACAAACCTATTTCAACACCCTCATCACCTTACTATCCAATACCCTAAACGTCTATTTGACACTTTTTATTCCCTACTCAACCAAAGAGTTCAGGCCCCAACCACGGATCTCCGCGCTGACGATCTGGCCAATTATTTCAAAGAAAAAGTTGACCATATCCGACAAGAAATTATCTCCCAATCTTCTCATACCATGCATTGTCCTCCCTCCCCCACTGCATCTAGCTCACTCTCTGATTGTGAACCAGTCAGGCGCCTTGCATCTTCTCGCCTTACCACTTGCACCAGTGACCCCATTAAATCACATCTCCTCCAGTCCCTTTACCCTGCTGTCACCACTCACCTAGCAAAAATATTCAACCTCTCTATCTCTTCCGATATCTTTCCTTCTTCATTTAAGCATGCCATCATATATCCATTACTTAAAAAACATCCCTCGATCAAAATTGTGCCGCTAACTATAGACCTGTCTCTAATATTCCCTTCATCTCTAAATTCCTGGTACGCCTGGTCCACTCCCGTCTTATCCGCTATGTCTCAGATAACTCTCTTCTCGACCCTCTACAATCCGGGTTCCTCTCTTTACACTCTACTGAAACTGCCCTCTTTAAAGTCTCTAATGATCTAATAACAGCTAAATCTAATGGTCAATACTCCATGCTAATTCTCTGGGATCTCTCTGCAGAATTTGAAACTGTGGATCATCAGCTCCTCCTCACTATGCTCCGCTCCTTCGGCCTCAAGAACACTATTCTCTCCTGGTTCTCCTCCTATCTCTCTGACCGCTCCTTCACTGTATCTTTTGCTGGCTCCTCCTCCTCTCATCTTACCCTTACGGTTGGGGTTTGCTCTTTGTATACTGCCCCTATTGGACAAACAATCAGTAGATTTGGTTTCCAGTACCATCTCTATGCTGATGACACCGAATTATTCACTTCTCCTGATATCACGCCTGCCTTTTTAGAAAACACCGGTGATTGTCTTACTGCTGTGTCTAACATCATGTCCTCCCTCTATCTGAAACTGAACCTGTCAAAAACTGAATTCCTTGTGTTTCCTCCCTCTACTAACCTACCTATGCTCGACATTGCCATTTCCGTGTGTGGCTCCACCATTACTCCCCAGCAACATACCCGCTGTCTTGGGGTCATACTTGATTCCGAGCTTTCATTCATCCTCAATATCCGATCATTGGCTCACTCTTATAATCTGCCCTTCAAAAACATTTCTAGAATTTGACCCTTTCTTACTTTGGACTCTGCAAAAACTCTTACTGTTTCTCTTATTTATTCTCATCTGGACTATTGTAACTCTCTACTAATCAGTCTCTCTCTTACCAAACTCTCCCCTCTCCAATCTGTTTTGAATGCTGCAGCCAGGATCATATTCCTCACCAATCGTTATTCCGATGCCTCTACCTTGTGCCAGTCATTACACTGGTTACCCTTCCACTCCAGAATCCAGTTGTTGTGAGCATGTTGGAAATGACTTCTGAGTTGGGGCTCCCTCTGGTGGTTGCTGAGGGTATTGAACCAGTGTTGAATAGTAGAAGTCCATCACCTGGGAGCGATCACTGGCAATCAGGAGAGACTGACTGGGCTGATATAAGTGAGCTGCCTTCCCATGATCCTCGCCGGTGATCAATTGTTTCCTGGTTCATTTGGAAGTCAGCTGGTGTCTTGCCTTCATCTGTTACTTTCAGATAAGATATTTTCTGCTTGTTTCTATCTTGTTTGTTATTTCCATTTTTTTGTCTGCACTTTTGTGGGAGGTTAGCCGGGTTCCCCTCCAGGGGCCTGTGCTACTCTCTGTTTTTCAGTAGCCACTGTTTATTTGTTCCATTGCTCTGTCCCTGCTATTTGTGTGGCTGCTAGTTAGCCGCTTGGTCACACCAGAGATCTGATTTAGCGGGTGGCGAGATCGTGTGATCTCAGCATTTTTTAAATCAGAAGTGTTGGAAGTTTTTCTAGGGTTTTGCTGGGTTGCAGATAGTATTTTGTCCTGTCCTGTCCTATCTAGGCAGTGTTTGGCCCCAGCGTTTGCTCACTCTATTTTCTGCCTGCGTTTGTATTTCGTCTTGTCTAGGGGCATCTAGGTCACCGTAGGTACGTCCCACAGCTGCTTCTAGTTGTGCGGTTAGTTCAGGTATCTGCAACCCATTAGTTCCCAACCTCTCTGGTGTTTTGCTGCCTTGGCTGTTTTTTGCTCCTGTCCTCCTCAGCTACCAATTCATAACAGAATCACTGGCCTTACTGAAAATTCTATGGTACTCAACAGAAGGGAAAAATAGTAAAAAAAAAGTAGTCAGAATTTTTTTTTTGTGTGTGTGTATTTTTTCCTCTTTATCTCTGAGGTGTTTTTCTGCAATGGAAGTCAAGCATTTGTCTGATCGTGTGGAGCAGCTTGCTGCTGAACTTCGGAGTATTTCTGTCTATCTCACTCAGTCGTCTGCTGTAGAACCTAAGATCCCTACTGCGGATTTATTTTTTGTGGATCGGTCTAAATTTTTGAATTTTAAAAATAACTGTAAGTTGTTTTTTGTCCTGAAACTTAAGTCCTCGGGGAACGCAGCACAGCAGGTTCAAATTATCATCTCCCTGTTGCGCGGCGACCCTCAGGATTGGGCCTTTTCCCTGACACCTGGGGATCCTGTTTTGACTGATGTTGATGTGTTTTTTCAGGCTCTGGGGTTGTTGTATGATGAACCTAATGTTACTGATCAAGCTGAGAAAACCTTGTTGGCATTGAATCAGGGTCAGGAAGCTCCAGAGCTATATTGTCAGAAATTCCAAAAGTGGGCAGTAGAGTTGAGCGATACTTCCCGATATCAAGAAGTATCGGATCGGAATGGGTATCGCCAATACCCAAAAAGTGTCTGCGATACCCGATTCCGATACCGGAAATCCAATGCAAGTCTATGGGACAGAAATATCGGAACTAAAAAAAACCATTTCTTTCCTTGTAAACACTAAATATGCACACACAGAATACATATATACAGTGCCTACAAGTAGAAGTATATTCAACCCCCTGCAGATTTAGCTGGTTGACACATGCGGAATTAACTTGGCATTGTGACATTTGTACTGTAGATCAGCCTGGAAGTGGGAAATGCACTGCAGCAAAAATTTTTGTTTTAATTTTTTTTTTTTTTTAAAAACGTTAAAAGTTAATTCAGAGTGTCATTTATTATTCAACCCTCAAACCACAAGAATTCTGTTTGGTCCCCCTAAAGTATTAAGAAGTAGTTCAGGCACCAAGAATAATGAGCTTCACATGTGTGGATTAATGATCTCTTTTGCCAGCCTTTTCTGACTATTTAAGACCCTCCCCAAACTTGTGAACAGCACTCATACATGGTCAACATGGGAAAGACAAAGGAGCATTCCAAGGCCATCAGAGACAAGATCGTGGAGGGTCACAAGGCTGGTAAGGGGTACAAAACCCTTTCCAAGGAGTTGGCCCTATCTGTCTCCACTGTTGGGAGCATCATCCGTAAGTGGAAGGCTTATGGAACTACTGTTAGCCTTCCACGGCCTGGACAGCCTTTGAAAGTTTCCTCCCGTGCCGAGGCCAGGCTTGTCCGAAGAGTCAAGGCTAACCCAAGGACAACAAGGAAGGAGCTCCGGGAAGATCTCATGGCAGTGGGGACATTGGTTTCAGTCAATATCATAAGTAACGTACTCCACCGCAATGGTCTCCGTTCCAGACGAGCCCGTAAGGTACCTTTACTTTCAAAGCGTCATGTCAAGGCTCGTCTACAGTTTGCTCATGAGCACTTGGAGGACTCTGAGACAGACTGGTTCAAGGTTCTATGGTTTGATGAGACCAAGATCGAGATCTTTGGTGCCAACCACACACGTGACGTTTGGAGACTGGATGGCACTGCATACGACCCCAAGAATACCATCCCTACAGTCAAGCATGGTGG
>JARQOD010011620.1:0-22728 GCA_033576555.1 Oophaga sylvatica
AGGTGACATCTACTACATTATCTGTACTCGGAGAGTTATCACTGTGTTATCTGTGGTGTTACATAGGACTGCAGGTGACATCTACTACATTATCTGTACTCAGAGAGATATCACTGTGTTATCTGTGGTATTACATAGGACTGCAGGAGACCTCTACTACATTATCTGTACTCAGAGAGTTATCACTGTGTTATCTGTGGTGTTACATAGGACTGCAGGTGACATCTACTACATTATCTGTACTCGGAGAGTTATCACTGTGTTATCTGTGGTGTTACATAGGACTGCAGGTGACATCTACTACATTATCTGTACTCAGAGAGTTATCACTGTGTTATCTGTGGTGTTACATAGGACTGCAGGTGACATCTACTACATTATCTGTACTCAGAGAGTTATCACTGTGTTATCTGTGGTGTTACATAGGACTGCAGGTGACATCTACTACATTATCTGTACTCAGAGAGTTATCACTGTTATCTGTGCTGTTACATAGGACTGCAGGTGACATCTACTACATTATCTGTACTCAGAGAGTCATCACTGTGTTATCTGTGGTGTTACATAGGACTGCAGGTGACATCACTACATTATCAGTACTCAGAGAGTTATCACTGTGTTATCTGTGGTGTTACATAGGACTGCAGGTGACATCACTACATTATCTCTACTCAGAGAGTTACCAGTCTGTTATCTGTGGTGTTACATAGGACTGCAGGTGACATCTACTACATTATCTGTACTCAGAGAGCTATCACTGTGTTATCTGTGGTGTTACATAGGACTGCAGGTGACATCTACTACATTATCTGTACTCAGAGAGTTATCACTGTGTTATCTGTGGTGTTACATAGGACTGCAGGTGACATCTACTACATTATCTGTACTCAGAGAGTTATCACTGTGTTATCTGTGGTGTTACATAGGACTGCAGGTGACATCTACTACATTATCTGTACTCAGAGAGTTATCACTGTGTTATCTGTGGTGTTACATAGGACTGCAGGTGACATCTGCTACATTATCTGTACTCAGAGAGTTATCACTGTGTTATCTGTGGGGTTACATAGGACTGCAGGTGACATCTACTACATTATCTGTACTCAGAGAGTTATCACTGTGTTATCTGTGGTGTTACATAGGACTGCAGGTGACATCTACTACATTATCTGTACTCAGAGAGATATCACTGTGTTATCTGTGGTGTTACATAGGACTGCAGGTGACATCTACTACATTATCTGTACTCAGAGAGTATCACTGTGTTATCTGTGGTGTTACATAGGACTGCAGGGGACATCTACTACATTATCTGTACTCAGAGAGTTATCACTGTGTTATCTGTGGTGTTACATAGGACTGCAGGTCACATCTACTACATTATCTGTACTCAGAGAGTTATCACTGTGTTATCTGTGGTGTTACATAGGACTGCAGGTGACATCTACTACATTATCTGTACTCAGAGAGTTATCACTGTGTTATCTGTGGTGTTACATAGGACTGCAGGTGACATCTACTACATTATCTGTACTCAGAGAGTCATCACTGTGTTATCTGTGGTGTTACATAGGACTGCAGGTGACATCTACTACATTATCTGTACTCAGAGAGTTATCACTGTGTTATCTGTGGTGTTACATAGGACTGCAGGTGACATCTACTACATTATCTGTACTCAGAGAGTCATCACTGTGTTATCTGTGGTGTTACATAGGACTGCAGGTGACATCTACTACATTATCTGTACTCAAGAGAGTTATCACTGTGTTATCTGTAGTGTTACATAGGACTGCAGGTGACATCACTACATTATCTCTACTCAGAGAGTTACCAGTGTGTTATCTGTGGTGTTACATAGGACTGCAGGTGACATCTACTACATTATCTGTACTCAGAGAGATATCACTGTGTTATCTGTGGTATTACATAGGACTGCAGGAGACCTACTACATTATCTGTACTCAGAGAGTTATCACTGTGTTATCTGTGGTGTTACATAGGACTGCAGGTGACATCTACTACATTATCTGTACTCGGAGAGTTATCACTGTGTTATCTGTGGTGTTACATAGGACTGCAGGTGACATCTACTACATTATCTGTACTCAGAGAGTTATCACTGTGTTATCTGTGGTGTTACATAGGACTGCAGGTGACATCTACTACATTATCTGTACTCAGAGAGTTATCACTGTGTTATCTGTGGTGTTACATAGGACTGCAGGTGACATCTACTACATTATCTGTACTCAGAGAGTGATCACTGTGTTATCTGTGCTGTTACATAGGACTGCAGGTGACATCTACTACATTATCTGTACTCAGAGAGTTATCACTGTTATCTGTGCTGTTACATAGGACTGCAGGTGACATCTACTACATTATCTGTACTCAGAGAGTTATCACTGTGTTATCTGTGGTGTTACATAGGACTGCAGGTGACATCTACTACATTATCTGTACTCAGAGAGTTATCATTTGTTATCTGTGGTGTTACATAGGACTGCAGGTGACATCTACTACATTATCTGTACTCAGAGAGTTATCACTGTGTTATCTGTGGTGTTACATAGGACTGCAGGTGACATCTACTACATTATCTGTACTCAGAGAGTCATCACTGTGTTATCTGTGGTGTTACATAGGACTGCAGGTGACATCTACTACATTATCTGTACTCAGAGAGTTATCACTGTGTTATCTGTGCTGTTACATAGGACTGCAGGTGACATCTACTACATTATCTGTACTCAGAGAGTTATCACTGTTATCTGTGGTGTTACATAGGACTGCATGTGACATCTACTACATTATCTGTACTCAGAGAGTTATCACTGTGTTATCTGTGGTGTTACATAGGACTGCATGTGACATCTACTACATTATCTGTACTCAGAGAGTTATCACTGTGTTATCTGTGGTGTTACATAGGACTGCAGGTGACATCTACTACATTATCTGTACTCAGTGAGATAGCACTGTGTTATCTGTGGTGTTACATAGGACTGCAGGTGACATCTACTACATTATCTGTACTCAGAGAGTTATCACTGTGTGATCTGTGGTGTTACATAGGACTGCAGGTGACATCTGCTACATTATCTGTACTCAGAGAGTTATCACTGTGTTACTGTATCTGTGGTGTTACATAGGACTGCAGTCAATTTCTTGAAACGGTTTCATTTTGCTACACTTATGTCTGCAGTATAGACCAGTAGTCACCAGAATATTTTTTTTCCTGGGACTGCCTCCTTCCAGTTTTGGTCCATTTAAGCTCACATCACCATGGCTGGGGCTTCTTTATGTACTTTTGGCAGCACCTCTTAATTTCTGGCAGCTCGGATGTGACGTTTCTGCTGTGAAGGTAAAATAATTCTGGTTCTGTATTTCTAGGTGATGACGACGTTGCTGGACAGCAGGATGGGAACCCTGCGGATAGATAAGAGAATCACACGCCATTATTAAGAGCTGTATATGGGATTAAACTGGAAGTTTAGATCCACCCCTGCTCAACTAAGCCACACCCCTGCTCAACTAAACCACACCCTTAATCAACTAAACCACACCCCTGGTCAACTAAACCACACCCCTGCTCATTTAAACCACACCGCTGTCCAATATGTGCATAGCGTCTGTTACTGCGGGATTCTTGGACGTGTCATGAACCCATAACCGATCAGATGAATTCTGAAATCATTGATTGGGGTGCAGTTGTGAATGTTTTGGAAATGAATTCTGAGCAGAAGCTCCCTCTGGTGGTTACAAACAGTACTGAACCATTCAATGAGGATTGGCAATCAGGAGTCACAGACTGGCTTGATATAAGGGAGGTTCCCTCCCATGATGGTTGCCGGTGATCAATTGTTCTTGTCTCAACTGTGGTTCCTGGTTCACTTGGAAGCTTGCTGAGTCTTGCCTCTTCTTCTGCTTTCAGATAAGATATTTTCTGTTTTAGTTTTTGTGCTTACGATTTGCATATTTCTCTGCATTTCTGTGAGGTTAGCCATGTTCCTCCCGGGGGCTTGGGCTCCTCTCAGTTCCGCTGGAGCCACTGTTATTTGTTCATTTGCCTTTTCCAGTTTTTTCAGTGGCTGCGGCTTGGTTTTGTTACACCAGAGAACTGATTTAGGTGGTAGAGGTCGTGTGATCTCAGGTGTTGCAATCAGTAGCGTTGGCATTTTTTAGGGTTTTTCTGGATTGCAGTGAGTATCCTTTCTATCCTTTTCTGTCTAGGCAGATTGGGCCCCAGCGTTTGCTCATACTATTTTCTGTCTGTGTCTGTATTTCCTCTTGTCTAACCGCCATTACATGTTTGGGAGCTTCCTATGTTCTTTGGGGATCTGCTCCGGGGCAGATAGCTTTCCTCTTTCTATCTTTAGGTGTAGTTAATCTCTCAGGCTGTGAAGAGGCGTCTAGGACCAAAGTAGGAACGCTCCACGGCTGCCTTTAGTTGTGGTGGTTAGTCAGGGTACTGCAATCCAATAGATTCCAACCTCTCTGGTGAATTGCCGTTTTTGCCTGCTCTCCTCAGCTACCAAAACATAACAGTATCACCGGCCAAACTGAAAATTGTATGGTACTCACAGAAGGGAAAAATAGTGTGGAAAGAAAAAGTTGTCAGAGTTGTCAGATTTTTTTTTTTCTGTTTCTTGCATTTTTTCCCTCTTTTTCTCTGGGTGCTGAGGAGGATTTTTTTTTCTCTCAATGGAGCTTGCACAGTTGTCTGGCCGTGTGGATCAGCTTGCCACTGAGGTTCGGAGTATTGCTGTCTATCTTGCTGGATTGCCGGTTGTGGAACCTAGGATTCCCATGCCAGATTTGTTTTTGGGAGATCGGGCCAAATTTCTGAATTTCAAAAATAACTAAGTTGTTTTTTGCCTTTAAAACCTAAGTCCTCAGAGAACGCAGCACAGCAGGTTCAAATTGTCATCTCTCTCCTGCGTGGCGATCCTCAGGATTGGGCTTTTTTCCTGACACCTGGGAATCCTGTTTTGAGTGATGTTGATGCATTTTTTCTGGCTCTGAGGTTATTGTACGATGAACCTAATGTCACTGATCAAGCTGAAAGAACCTTGCTGGCATTAAATCAGGGGCTTGAGGACGCTGAGTTGTACTGTCAGAAATTCCAAAAATGGGCAGTCCTAACCAAATGGAATGATGATGCTTTGGCAGCCCTTTTTCGGAAGGGGCTGTCAGAGAATGTAAAAGATGTTATGGTGGGTTTCCCTGCTCCCTCTGGTCTCAATGATTCTATGTCATTAGCTATTCAAATTGACAGACGTTTGCGTGAGCGTAGAGGTATGCGTGGAATAGTGTTGGTTTGTGAGCCAGCTTCTGAACCCATGCAGTGTGATAGAGTGGCTTCTGGGGCACAGAGTCATGAGTTTCGAAAACGCAATGGGTTATGTTTCTATTGTGGTGACGCCTCTCATGCTATTTCTGTCTGCCCTAAGCGGGGAAAACGTTTTGCACGCTCAGTTGTCTTGGGTAGTGTTCAGACTAAATTTCTGTTGACTGTTACCCTGATTTGCTCCTGTCCACATTTTCTGCTCAGGCTTTTGTTGATTCGGGAGCAGCTATTAACCTGATGGATTTTGATTTTGCCAAACATTGTGGGTTTCCCTTGATACCCCTACGGAAGTCTATTCCCCTACTGGGGATTGATTCTACCCCTTTGGCGGAGAATAAACCCCAGTTTTCTACTCAGGTGATAATGAGGGTTGAACCTGATCATCAGGAGAGTTGCAAATTTTTGGTACTGTATAACTGTATAATATAGAAACGCTCCACGGCTGCCTTTAGTTGTGGTGGTTAGTCAGGGTACTGCAATCCAATAGATTCCAACCTCTCTGGTGTATTGCCGTTTTTGCCTGCTCTCCTCAGCTACCAAAACATAACGGGGTGCGGGGGATTTAGTCGTCAGGATTGTCAGTCGCTTTTTTATGTCTATTGGATTGGAACTGTGATGGTCCACAGCAGCACAGATGGTATAAGGACTGTTAGAAATGTTTCCCAGTGGCACAGTGAGCCCATTTTCTTGCCCGCGCCATATTTCCAGGTTGCGTACAGGTCAGGGCCGGCTCCTCGCTCAGGCAGCGTCCGATGGAAGAGGCAACTACAATGGAGCTCACATCTGTGTCTCGTCCTATAAACGCACAGCGCCCATCATGAACTTCATGCTGCCAGATGGGAGATCTCACCAAGCGCCCGAGCAGCGGCCAGAGATGGAGCCAAGCAATGGGAAATGTTTATTCTGGAGGCCGCATAAGAAGATCGCAGCCGCTGATAAGAGGAAACCTACAGAAAGGTATTTCCTTCTCCTCCTTTCTCAGAGGATGTTTGGAGAGAAAAGGAACAGAAAGACAACGCCCAACTTCCATGTACTGAGGGCTGAAGTCCGGGCATCCACGGGCCGCAGGGTCACAACAGACAGGATGATGTCACCAAAACGGAGGCCGAGGCTCCACAATCTCACCAGAAAGGAGGCCGAGAGGTCATCAAAACCGTGAGAAAGGAGGTCGAAAGCTCCATAAACTCACCAGAGAGGAGGCCGAGAGGTCATCAAAACCGTGAGAAAGAAAGGTCGAAAGCTCCATAAACTCACCAGAGAGGAGGCGAGAGGTCATCAAAACCGTGAGAAAGGAGGTCGAAAGCTCCATAAACTCACCAGAGAGAAGGCCGAGAGGTCATCAAAACCGTGAGTAAGGAGGTCGAAAGTTCCGTAAACTCCCCAGAGAGGAGGCCGTGAGGTCATCAAAACCATGAGAAAGGAGGCCGAAGGCTCCACAAAATAATCAGAAAGGAGGCCGAGAGCTCATCAAAACTGTGAGAAAGGAGGTCGAAAGCTCCATAAACTCACCAGAGAGGAGGCCGAAGGCTTCACAAAATCATCACAGAGGAGGCAATGAGCTCATCAAAACTGTGAGAAAGGAGGCCGAAAGCTCCAGAAAGTCACCAGAAAGGAGGCCGATGGCTCCATAAAGTCACCAGAGAGGAGGCCGAGAGCTCATCAAAACCGTGAGAAAGGAGGTTGTTATGTTTCGGTAGCTGAGGAGTGCAGGTAAAAAAAAAGGCAATACACCAGAACAGTTGGAATCTATGAGATTGCAGTACCCTGACTAACCACCTGTCACGCTGTCTAATGATATGTATACAATGTCAGTAAACTATTAATACAGGAACAACACTCTATACAACAACTAGTATAGCAACATCAGCATGTAAGTATAGAATAGATTTACCTGACACGATATCTGCTGAATTCAGGGTTAATCTTGAGGACTTGATGAGCTGAAACAGGAAAGAGGTGGACCGGGATCTAACCTGACCTAAACTGGGGTCCTAACTAATCCCTCACCTTGGAGGTACTGATAATGGTTCAGAGGTCCAAGTCTCCAACCTAACCCTGTCTCCTATCAGACCCTGAACCCTGTAATCAGTCCTAAGAAGGATCCTGACTACCACCAAAGGGATATGGGCTGATCTCAGCTAAATACACAGATTAGACATATAAGACAGACAGGATAACACTCGCTTGCATACACACTCAAACACCAAAGGAACATAAATGGTCTGGGAAATAAACTCTAACCAAGTTGAGCTTAGAACAACTAAGGAGCTCACAACTAAAGTCTATACAGATTCATTCCTATCTGTGGTCTGCATGAAGGTTTCACTGGCAACTCCCCAAGCAGACAACCAGGAATTTAAAGGAAACCAATCAACAAATAATCAATTGCAGCCGGGTGTCACGCTGTCTAATGATATGTATACAATGTCAGTAAACTATTTATACAGGAACAACACTCTATACAACAACTAGTATAGCAACATCAGCATGTAAGTATAGAATAGATTTACCTGACACGATATCTGCTGAACTCAGGGTTAATCTTGAGGACTTGATGAGCTGAAACAGGAAAGAGGTGGACCGGGATCTAACCTGACCCTAAACTGGGGTCCTAACTAATCCCTCACCTTGGAGGTACTGATAATGGTTCAGAGGTCCAAGTCTCCAACCTAACCCTGTCTCCTATCAGACCTGACCCTGTAATCAGTCCTAAGAAGGATCCTGACTACCACCAAAGGGATATGGGCTGATCTCAGCTAAATACACAGATTAGACATATAAGACAGACAGGATAACACTCGCTTGCATACACACTCAAACACCAAAGGAACATAAATGGTCTGGGAAATAAACTCTAACCAAGTTGAGCTTAGAACAACTAAGGAGCTCACAACTAAAGTCTATACAGATTCATTCTATCTGTGGTCTGCATGAAGGTTTCACTGGCAACTCCCCAAGCAGACAACCAGGAATTTAAAGGAAACCAATCAACAAATAATCAATTGCAGCCGGGAGAAACTGCACCCAGTCCCAGCACCGAGCACAGACAGAATTAACTCCCTAGCTGCCAAACACAAAGAAACAGCAGATCAGCTGTGAGAAGTCAAAATGTGCAACCGCGACGATCTTCGTGGCAATGCACACATGACACCGGGAGAAACTGCACCCAGTCCCAGAACCGAGCACAGACAGAATTAACTCCTAGCTGCCAAACACAAAGAAACAGCAGCTCAGCTGTGAGAAGTCAAAATGTGCAACCGCGACGATCTTCGTGGCAATGCACACATGACAGTACCCCCCTTCTACGAGGGGCCTCGGACCTCAGGGCCAGGCCTGCCCGGGTGAGTTCTGTGGAAGGTCCGAACCAAACGATCTGCGTTAACATCAGACGCAGGGACCCACGTCCTCTCCTCTGGACCATACCCTTCCAATGCACCAAGTACTGAAGGGACCGGCGATTCAGACGTGAGTCAATGATCTTTGATGCTTGAAATTCCAAGTTACCATTGACCAACACAGGAGGAGGAGGTAGAGGTGACGGTATGACTGGTGCCACATACCTTTTAAGTAATGACTTGTGGAACACATTATGAATTTTAAACGTAGGAGGGAGGTCCAGACGAAATGCCACAGGATTAATTATGGAACTGATCCTGTACGGCCCGATGAATCTGGGACCCAGTTTCCAGGAGGGCACTTTAAGTTTTATATTCCTGGTAGACAACCATACCAGATCGTTCACATTCAGATCTGGACCAGAAACTCTCCTCCTATCAGCCATACGTTTGTAACGGTTCCCCATCGCACTCAGATTATTCAATACACCTCTCCACACAGAAGCAAGTGACGACGAGAAACGCTCCTCCTCAGGAACCCCAGAAGGGCCCCCCCCATTGAAAGTACAAAACTGGGGATGGAAACCATATGCCCCAAAAAACGGGGACTTACCAGTGGACTCGCTCCGCCTGTTGTTAAGAGCGAACTCTGCCAGAGGCAAGAAAGAAGACCAGTCCTCTTGGTTCTCTGAGACAAAACACCGGAGATATGTCTCTAAGCTCTGATTCAGACGCTCTGTCTGACCATTGGTCTGCGGATGAAAAGCCGAGGAAAATGACAATTGCATCCCCCGACGTAAACAAAATGCCCTCCAAAATTTGGACACAAACTGAGACCCCCTATCTGACACCACATCAGAAGGCAACCCATGAAGTCTAACGATCTCCCTAATGAACACCTGCGCCAGAGTTTTAGCATTAGGGAGTGCAGGAAGAGCAACGAAATGTGCCATCTTACTGAACCTGTCAACAACCACCAGTATGACAGTATTCCCTGACGACGGAGGAAGGTCCGTAATGAAGTCCATAGATAAATGAGTCCATGGACGCTCCGGAAGTTTCAAGGGTAAAAGGGTCCCAGACGGACGGGTATGAGGGGTTTTAGAGCGAGCACACACCCACATGACGCGACAAAAGTTATAACATCTTTATTAGCATTAGGCCACCGAAACCGGCGAGAAAGGAGATCTAAAGTAGCCTTACTCCCTGGATGTCCTGCTAGAGCAGAATTATGATGTGCCTCAATAACCTTTTGTCTCAACAGATTTGGGACAAACAGTCTCCCTGGAGGTCCTGCAGGGGCGTCCCCTGAGCCTCTAACACCTCCTCCTCAAGCTCAGAAAATACAGCCGACACTACCACCCCCTCCTGAAGGATAGGACTCGGGTCATCCGTTTTCCCGGCCCCTGGGAAACTGCGAGACAAGGCATCAGCCTTTACATTCTTAGACCCCGGGCGATAAGTGACGACAAAATTAAACCTGGTAAAAAACAACGACCATCGAGCTTGTCTGGAATTCAGACGCTTAGCGGATTCCAAATACAACAGGTTCTTGTGATCAGTAATAACGGTAACCGGGTGGACTGCCCCCTCCAAAAAGTGACGCCATTCTTCAAAAGCCAACTTAATGGCCAAAAGTTCCCTATTGCCGATATCATAATTCCTTTCGGCGGACGACAATTTCTTAGAAAAGAAAGCGCACGGATGCCATTTACCAGGGGACGGACCCTGGGACAATATAGCACCCACCCCTACGTCAGACGCATCCACCTCCACAATGAACGGCTGAGATGCATCTGGTTGGATGAGAACGGGTGCCGAAGCAAAACATTTCTTCAAAGAGGAAAGGCTTGGCAAGCTTTGTCCGACCATTTAGAAAAATCCATCCCTTTTCTTGTCATGTCAGTGAGAGGTTTGACGACAAATGAGAAATTACAAATAAATTTCCGGTAGTAGTTAGCAAACCCCAAAAAACGCTGCAGAGCCTTAAGATCCCCTGGCTGATCCCATTCAAGCACTGCTCTCACCTTTTCAGGGTCCATACGGAAACCGGAGGCTGACACCAAAAAACCCAAAAACTGAAGTTCCTGTACGGCAAATACACACTTCTCCAGTTTGGCGTATAGTTTATTGTCTCGCAAGATCTGCAACACCTGTCTCACATGCTCCTGATGAGACACAAGATCTGGCGAGTAAATTAAAATGTCGTCCAAATATACAACCACAAACAACCCCACAAGGTGACGAAAAATGTCATTAACAAAATGTTGGAATACTGCTGGTGCAGTAGTCAGACCAAAAGGCATGACTAGGTTCTCATAATGTCCCTCCGGCGTGTTAAACGCCGTTTTCCACTCATCCCCCTCTTTTATCCTAATCAGATTATACGCCCCCTGAGATCCAATTTAGAAAACCATTTGGCGCCAACAATTTGATTGAAGAGATCAGGAATAAGAGGGAGTGGATACGGATCTCGAACAGTAATCCGATTAAGTTTGCGGAAATCCAAGCAAGGGCGTAGGCCTCCATCTTTCTTCTTCACAAAGAAGAACCCCGCGGCTACTGGGGAAGATGAAGGTCTAATATGCCCTTTGGCCAGACTTTCAGAAATATAATCTTTCATAGCCTGCTCTCAGGACCAGAAAGATTATACAACCTAGCTTTAGGCAACTTAGCATCAGGAAGGAGATTAATAGAGCAGTCATACACGCGATGAGGAGGCAACTCCTGACACCCCTCCTCAGAGAAAACATCCCAAAATCCTCCAAAAAAGGAGGCAATGTACTAGGCACGACCGCACTGATGACTGTGTTCATGCAGTTGCTTTTGCAAAACTCACCCATTGGCTTATTTCTCTGGACTGCCAATTAATCACAGGGTTATGTTTAACCAACCAAGGAAGTCCCAACACAATGGGAGTAGGTAGACCCCCAACACATAACAAGATAATTGTTCCCTATGTATTGCCCCTACCCGAAGGTCAATGTTATGAACCTCATGAACAAAGCTACCTTGGCCGAGAGGCCTGGCGTCAATGGAGAATATAGGGATCGGTTTGACCAATACACTCAGATGCATACCTTGAGCCTGAGCAAACTGAGCGTCAACCAGATTAGCCCGGAACCACTATCAAGAAGAACAGACAATCTCTCCACTCTCGTACCAACTACCACCTCCACTGGTACAAGGAACTGAGAAGAACTGGCAGATGAAATACATACTCCCAGGTTGTCGTCCACCACACAACCTGGGATTAACAGTTTTCCGGCGACTTTTGGCTCAACAAGGCACGGGATGGACATTCTCCAACAAAATGTCCCTCTTTCCCGCAGAAAAAACATCTTCTAGTCCTGCGGCGTACCGCCAATCCCCTCCTACGAAATGATGTCCCTCCCAACTGCATAGGCTCATCCGAACAGACAAGGGGAACCTCAACATAAGGGACTTTAGTGGTAGGTGGAGAAACAACAGGGAGTGGGGTTACCTCACCCCTCTCCCGAAGCCGTCTATCAGTACGGATAGCTAAGGCCATAGCAGCCTCCAGAGAAGGAGGAGACTCATACTGAGCCAAAACGTCTTTTAATTTATCAGAAAGCCCATGACAAAACTGGCTCCTAAGAGCTGGGTCATTCCACTGAGTATCTGTGGCCCATCTACGAAACTCAGAAGCAAATTCCTCTGCCGGACGATCTCCCTGCTGTATCTTACGTAATTTAGTCTCAGCAAGAGAGACCCGATCTGGGTCATCATATACCAATCCCAGGGCAGTAAAAAATTGATCTACAGACAGTAGAGCTGGGGATCCCGGAGGAAGGGAAAATGCCCAGGATTGAGGGTCCCCTTGCAGAAGTGAGATAACAATTCCCACTCTCTGCTCCTCACTCCCTGATGATCGAGGCCGAAGCCGAAAATACAATTTACATGCCTCCCGGAAGGTGAAAAATTTGTCTCGCCCACCAGTGAACCTGTCCGGGAGAGCTACTTTAGGTTCAACTCTGGTTTGCTCCAGGGGAGACAAAACTTTGGACTTAATGTCCGTCAGCTCCATGGATAATCCTGCAACTGCAGAGCCAGCTGGGCTACTGGATCCATGGTAACTGGAGATAATTTTTATGGCCAGTGAAAATGTCACGCTGTCTAATGATATGTATACAATGTCAGTAAACTATTAATACAGGAACAACACTCTATACAACAACTAGTATAGCAACATCAGCATGTAAGTATAGAATAGATTTACCTGACACGATATCTGCTGAACTCAGGGTTAATCTTGAGGACTTGATGAGCTGAAACAGGAAAGAGGTGGACCGGGATCTAACCTGACCCTAAACTGGGGTCCTAACTAATCCCTCACCTTGGAGGTACTGATAATGGTTCAGAGGTCCAAGTCTCCAACCTAACCCTGTCTCCTATCAGACCCTGAACCCTGTAATCAGTCCTAAGAAGGATCCTGACTACCACCAAAGGGATATGGGCTGATCTCAGCTAAATACACAGATTAGACATATAAGACAGACAGGATAACACTCGCTTGCATACACACTCAAACATCAAAGGAACATAAATGGTCTGGGAAATAAACCTAACCAAGTTGAGCTTAGAACAACTAAGGAGCTCACAACTAAAGTCTATACAGATTCATTCCTATCTGTGGTCTGCATGAAGGTTTCACTGGCAACTCCCCAAGCAGACAACCAGGAATTTAAAGGAAACCAATCAACAAATAATCAATTGCAGCCGGGAGAAACTGCACCCAGTCCCAGAACCGAGCACAGACAGAATTAACTCCCTAGCTGCCAAACACAAAGAAACAGCAGCTCAGCTGTGAGAAGTCAAAATGTGCAACCGCGACGATCTTCGTGGCAATGCACACATGACACCACCACAACTAGAGGCAGCCGTGGAGCGTTCCTACGTTGGTCCTAGACGCCTCGTCACAGCCTGAGAAACTAACTACACCTAAAGATAGATATAGGAAAGCTATCTGCCCCGGAGCAGAACCCCAAAGATAATAGAAAGCCCCCAAACATGTAATGGCGGTTAGACAAGATGAAATACTGACACAGAAAGAAAATAGTATGAGCAAACGCTGGGGCCCAAACTAACTAAATAGAAAAGGATAGGAAGGGCACTTACTGCAATCCCAGAAAACCCTGAAAAGCACCAACTCCACTAATTTCAAAAACACCTGAGATCACACGACCTCTTCCACCTAAATTAGTTCTCTGGTGTAACAAAATCAAAACAGCAGCCACTGAAAAAAATGGAAAAAGCAAAAGTACAAACATAAGTGGCTGAACCAAACTGAGAGGGCAGAAGCCCCCGGAGGGGACCCTGAAGGCCCCCACAGAAGTGCAGGACAAAATGCAAAAATATAGCAAAACACAAAAGAAGAAAATGTCTTATCTGTTAGCAGGAGATGCAGACACGACACAGCAGGCTACAAGGGAAACTGGAATAAAGGATTCAGACCAGAACAATTGATCACCGGCAACCCTGATGGGAAGGTGACTCCCTTATATAAGACCAGTCAGTAACACCTGATTCCCAGTCCTCACAATCTTCACTGGACAGACTAGCACCGCTAGTAACCACCAGAGGGAGCCTCTGCTCAGAACTCATCTCAAACCCATTCACAACAGTACCCCCCCCTTGAGTAGGGGTCACCGAACCCTCATTTGAGCAACCAGGTCGGTCAGGATGAGTTCTATGATACGCACGGATAAGTCTCCTAGCATGGATGTCCGAAGCAAACACCCAAGAATTGTCTTCCTGACCATAACCTCTCCATTTAACCAAATACTGGAGTTTCCGTCTAGAAAAACGAGAATCTAATATTTTCTCAACCACATACTCCAGATTGCCCTCAACCAAAACAGGGTCAGGAGGCACAGCAGCAGGAACCACTGGCTCCACAAACCTCTTCAACAAGGACTTGTGGAACACGTTATGGATTTAAATGTCCCTGGAAGAAGCAAACGAAAAGAAACAGGATTAATAATCTCCATGATCTTATAAGGTCCAATGAACCTAGGCTTAAATTTAGGAGATGCTACTCTCATAGGAATATTCTTTGAGGACAACCAGACCAAGTCCCCCACTTTAAACCGAGGACCATCAGTCCTATGCCGGTTAGCAAACCGCTGGGCCCTCTCCTGAGAGAGGGACAACCTCTCCACTACCTGGTCCCAAATCAGTTGCATACGCTCCACAACAGAGTCAACGCCTGGACAGACAGAAGCCTCCGTCTGTCCTGAAGAAAATCGAGGGTGAAACCCAGAATTACAGAAAAACGGAGACATCAAAGTAGCAGAGCTAGCCCTATTATTAAGCGCAAACTCAGCCAAAGGCAAAAAAGAGACCCAGTCATCCTGATCAGCAGACACAAAGCATCTTAGATAAGTCTCCAATGTCTGGTTTGTTCTCTCAGTTTGACCATTGGTCTGAGGATGAAATGCCGAGGAGAAAGACAATTGAACACCCAGTTTAGAACAAAAAGTCCTCCAAAATCTGGAAACAAACTGGACCCCCTGTCAGACACAATGTTCTCAGGAATGCCGTGTAAACGAACCACGTGCTGAAGGAACAACGGCACCAATTCAGAGGAGGAAGGCAAATTAGGTAATGGCACAAGATGTATCATCTTGGAAAACCTATCACAAATTACCCAGATGGTGGTCATTCTCTGAGAAACAGGAAGGTCGGAAATGAAATCCATAGAGATATGGGTCCATGGTCTCTTGGGCACAGGCAATGGCATCAACAAACCACTAGAGCGAGAGCAAGGCTTGGAGCGAGAGCAAGTCCCGCAGGACTGCACAAATTCCCTGACATCACGAGACAAGGTAGGCCACCAAAAGGACCGACTAACCAAGTCTCTGGTACCAAAAATTCCGGGATGTCCAGCCTACGCGGAACAATGAATCTCAGACATCACACTCTTTTTCCACTGGTCCGGGACAAACAATTTTCCAACAGGGCAGCACTCGGGCCTATCCTCCTGACACCCCTCCAGAGCAAGTCTCAAATTGGGCGAGATGGCGGAAAGAACTACACCCTCTTTCAAAATAACAGAAGGATCAGATAACTCAGGAGAGTCCGCAAGGAAACTCCTCGAGAGGGCATCCGCCTTAACATTCTTAGTGCCAGGAAGAAAGGAAACCACAAAATTAAAACGTGTGAAAAACAAGGCCCACCTGGCTGTCTAGGATTGAGTCGCTTGGCAGATTCCAGATAGACCAGATTCTTATGGTCCGTAAGGACCACCACCTGATGTTTGGCTCCCTCCAGCCAATGTCTCCACTCTTCAAAAGCCCACTTCATGGCCAATAACTCCCGATTACCCACTCATAATTACGTTCAGTAGGAGAAAATTTTCGAGAGAAAAAGGCACAAGGGTTACTTTTAGAGGTCTCTGGATCTTTTTGGGACAAAACGGCACCTGCCCCAATTTCAGAGGCATCAACCTCCACCTGAAATGGCAGAGAAACATCAGGCTGCCGTAGAACAGGAGCAGAAGTGAATCTCTGCTTAAGTTCCTGAAATGCAGAGACTGCCTCAGGAGGCCAATTCACCACATCAGAACCCTTTCTGGTCAAATCAGTTAATGGTTTAACAATAACCGAGAAATTACCAATAAATTTACGATAAAAATTGGCAAAACCCAAAAATCTCTGAAGAGCCTTTAATGAAGTAGGTTGGACCCAATCACAGATGGCCTGAACCTTGACCGGGTCCATTTGAATAACAGATGGGGACAAAATGAATCCCAGAAATGAGATCCTCTGTACGCCAAAAAGACACTTTGATCCCTTCACATACAGAGCATTCTCTCTCAAAATCTGGAATACAGTTCGAACATGTTTCACATGAGAGTCCCAGTCATTAGAAAAAAAATCAAGATATCATCCAAATAAACAATCAGAAATTTGTCCACAAAATCCCTGAAAATGTCATTCATGAAGGACTGGAAGACGGAAGGAGCATTAGTGAGCCCAAAGGGCATCACCAGGTACTCAAAATGCCCTTCAGGGGTATTGAATGCCATCTTCCATTCATCCCCGTGCTTAATGCGAATAAGGTTATACGCCCCCCTGAGGTCAAGCTTGGTAAACCAAGTAGCGTTTTTCACCCTGGAAAACAGGTCAGAAATCAAGGGTAACGAATATTGATATTTCACAGTGATATTGTTCAAGAGACGATAATCAATACACGGCCTTAATGAACCATCCTTTTTGGCCACAAAGAAAAAACCGGCACCTAAGGGTGAAGAGGATGGTCTGATATGACCCTTCTCCAATGATTCCTTGATATAAGACCGCATAGCGTCATGTTCAGGTACAGACAAGTTAAAAAGGCGACCTTTAGGGAATTTACTACCCGGCACTAATTCAATAGCGCAGTCATAGCTCCTATGGGGAGGCAAGGATGCAGATTTACTTTCGCTAAACACATCAGAAAAATCAATCAAAAAGTCAGGAACATCCTGAGCCTGGGGGGAGGCAAGAAAAAACAGGAGTGTTGGTATTAACACATTGGCAGCCCCAACTGGTTACAGACACAGATTTCCAATCCAAAACAGGATTATGAGACTGTAACCAAGGAAAACCCAGCACGATAATGACATGCAGATTATACAGAACCAAAAATTTGCAGCACTCCTGGTGATCAGGTTCAACCCTCATTATCACCTGAGTAGAAAACTGGGGTTTATTCTCAGCCAAAGGGGTAGAATCGATCCCCAGTAGGGGAATAGACTTCTGTAGGGGTATCAAGGGAAATCCACAATGTTTAGCAAAATCATAATCCATCAGGTTAATAGCTGCTCCAGAATCAACGAAAGCCTGAGCAGAAAATGAGGACAGAGAGCATATCAGAGTGACAGTTAATAAAAACTTAGTCTGAACACTACCCAAGACAACTGAGCGTGCAAAACGTCTTCCCCGCTTAGGGCAGACTGAAATAGCATGAGAGGCATCACCACAGTAGAAACATAACCCATTGCGCTTTCGAAACTCATGACGCTGTGCCCCAGACACCACTCTATCACACTGCATGGGTTCAGAAGCTGGTTCACAAGGCAACACCACTCCACGCATACTTCTCCGCTCACGCAAACGTCTGTCAATTTGAATCGCTAATGACATAGAATCATTGAGACCAGAGGGGACAGGGAATCCCACCATAACATCCTTTACATTATCTGACAGACCCTTCCGGAAAAGGGCTGCCAAAGCGTCGTCATTCCATTTGGTCAGGACTGTCCACCTACGGAATCTCTGACAGTATAACTCAGCGTCATCAAGCCCCTGATTTAATGCCAACAAGGCTTTCTCAGCTTGATCAGTGACATTAGGCTCATCGTACAATAACCCCAAGGCCTGAAAAAATGCATCAACATCACTCAAAACAGGATCCCCAGGTGTCAGGGAAAAAGCCCAATCCTGAGGATCACCGCGCAGGAGAGAGATGATAATTTGAACCTGCTGCGCTGCGTTCCTGAGGACTTAGATTTTAAGGCAAGAAAACAATTTACAATTATTTTTGAAATTCTGAAACTTAGCTCGATCCCCTAAAAACAAATCTGGCATGGGAATCCTAGGTTCCACAACAGGCAACCCAGCAAGATATGCAGCAATACTCTGAACCTCAGTGGCAAGCTGATCCACACGGCCAGACAACTGTGCAAACTCCATTGAGAGAAAAGATCCTCCCCAGCACCCAGAGATACAGAGGGAAAAAAAAAAAATGCAACAAACAGAAAAATATCTCTGACAACTCTGACAATATTTTTTCCCTTCTGTGAGTACCATACAATTTTCAATTTTAAGGGCCGGTGATACTGTTATGTTTCGGTAGCTGAGGAGTGCAGGTAAAAAAAAAGGCATTACACCAGAGCAGTTGGAATCTATGGGATTGCAGTACCCTGACTAACCACCACAACTAGAGGCAGCCGTGGAGCGTTCCTACGTTGGTCCTAGACGCCTCGTCACAGCCTGAGAAACTAATTACACCTAAAGATAGATATAGGAAAGCTATCTGCCCCGGAGCAAAACCCCAAAGATAATAGAAAGCCCCCAAACATGTAATGGCAGTTAGACAAGATGAAATACTGACACAGAAAGAAAATAGTATGAGCAAACGCTGGGGCCCAAACTAACTAAATAGAAAAGGATAGGAAGGGTACTTACTGCAATCCCAGAAAACCCTGAAAAGCACCAACTCTACTAATTTCAAAAACACCTGAGATCACACGACCTCTTCCACTAAATTAGTTCTCTGGTGTAACAAAATCAAAACAGCAGCCACTGAAAAAAATGGAAAAAGCAAAAGTACAAACATAAGTGGCTGAACCAAACTGAGAGGGCAGAAGCCCCCGGAGGGGACTCTGAAGGCCCCCACAGAAGTGCAGGACAAAATGCAAAAATATAGCAAAAACACAAAAGAAGAAAATGTCTTATCTGTTAGCAGGAGATGCAGACACGACACAGCAGGCTACAAGGGAAACTGGAATAAAGGATTCAGACCAGAACAATTGATCACCGGCAACCCTGATGGGAAGGTGACTCCCTTATATAAGACCAGTCAGTAACACCTGATTCCCAGTCCTCACAATCTTCACTGGACAGACTAGCACCGCTAGTAACCACCAGGGGAGCCTCTGCTCAGAACTCATCTCAAACCCATTCACAACAGGAGGTCAAAAGCTCCATAAACTCACCAGAGAGGAGGCCGAGAGGTCATCAAAACCGTGAGAAAGGAGGTCGAAAGCTCCATAAACTCACCGGAGAGGAGGCCGAGAGGTCATCAAAACCGTGAGAAAGGACGTCGAAAGCTCCATAAACTCACCAGAGAGGAGGCCGAGAGGTCATCAAAACCGTGAGAAAGGAGGTCGAAAGCCCCATAAACTCACCAGAGAGGAGACCGAGAGGTCATCAAAACAGTGAGAAAGGAGGTCGAAAGCTCCATAAACTCACCAGAGAGGAGGCCGAGAGGTCATCAAAACCATGAGAAAGGAGGCCGAAAGCTCCATAAACTCACCAGAGAGGAGGCCGAGAGGTCATCAAAACCATGAGAAAGGAGGTCGAAAGCTCCATAAACTCACCAGAGAGGAGGCCGAGAGGTCATCAAAACCATGAGAAAGGAGGCCGAAGGCTCCACAAAATAATCAGAAAGGAGGCCGAGAGCTCATCAAAACTGTGAGAAAGGAGGCCGAAAGCTCATAAACTCACCAGAGAGGAGGCCAAAGGCTCCATAAACTCACCAGAGAGGAAGCCGAGAGGTCATCAAAACCATGAGAAAGGAGGCCGAGAGCTTTTGAAAACTGTAGGAAAGGAGGCCGAAGGCTCCACAAAATCATCAAAGAGGGGCCGAGAGGTCATCAAAACTGAGAAAGGAAGCCGAAGGCTCCACAAAATCATCAAAGAGGAGGCCGAGGGCACAGATGCCCTGGGCGTGACTACAGGGAATGTAAGCCCGAAAGGGCAGGGTCCTCTCCGCTCTGTATCAGTCTGTCATTGTTAGTTTACTGTAAATGATACCTGTAATTTTTATGTAACCCCTTCTCATGTGCAGCAACATGGAATCAATGGTGCTATATAAATAATAATAATAATTAGTGGTCACCAGGTTGGACTACTTCTTCGGTCACACCAGACGGTTTTTGTTCTGTAGCCACTGGTGCTAACTATTTACAGGCATTGTCCTGGTCACTACGAGTCCAGTGACCCAATCGTCCATATAATTAAGAAAACAAGAGTGGTCAAAAGTTCATACAGTAGTCTTTGTAGGCTCATATGCTTAACGGTTGCAATTATGAACATTGTTAACTTATTTTCATTAGCATTACACTTATATTTTAGTCATTACACCGGGCTGGGACCTGACCTCTAGTACTACGGGTTGATTTACGCAGCACAGGTGTCTGCAGTGATCTAGCCAGGTCTAGTGTGTGTTTTGGTAGACTGGGCAGTAGCCGTCTGCGACTTCTTAGATTCACCGTGGGACTGAGATTCCTGCCAGCAGGGGGCAGATTTTCACATTCCACAGCAGATGTGGCTTCTGTCACTTGAGCTTGCAGATCTTCAGGCTGGTCTTGAATCTCCTCTCTTTCTGGCACTTCCAGCTGGGGTAAGTTTAAGACGGGCACGACTATGGCTTGGTACACTCTCGTCCAATTTGAAGGTAACTCGCCAAGTACAGTGCTGAACTTTTCTTCTACCTACTTCATTGGCTGAAGAATGTCTTGGTTTTCAATCTTTTCCTTAGTTGGTCAGGGTACGGCTTTAGATGATCTCTCGACATTGCTGCTGAGGTTTCTCCTCCATCTTTGCTGATGAGGCACAACTTGGTGTTATTGAACTCTGAAGGTAAAGCAATGTAGGGCTCAGCCTCTCATTGGTCGTCTAGTTTGAGCACTTCCTTTTGAGTACCCATTCTCCAGGTGACAAGGGAACTGCGGGGGCGTGCTGATTATAGTTTCTTTCTTGCTTTTGTCTTGCCTGGGCCAGACTCTTCTCTACGCATTCTTGCACTTTGCGATACTGATGCTGCCGCTCTGTATCCCTATCTGCATCTGGTGATGTTACTTCAGGTGTTAAGACCCCCATGTCCAAGTCAATGGGTAACTTCCCAGGTCTTGCTCTCATCAAATAGGCTGGAGTACAGTTGGTGGAGTTCACAGGGATATGATTGTAGAGATCTACCAGATCCGGCAACTTCTCTGGCCACAGGTTCCTCTCTTCCAGGGGCAAGGTCTTCAATAGGTCAGTTACCACCTGGTTCATTTTCTCACACACGCCATTTGTCTGTGGATGGTAAGGCGTCGTCCTGATTTTCTTTCAGCCGTACAGGGTACAGAACTCCTGGAACACTTCTGCTTCAAAGGCTGGTCCATGGTCGGTAAGCACTCGTTCAGGGTAACCGTCCGGACGACAAAAGTGTTGTTGAAATGCTTTGGCCGCTGTCTTTGCTGTTTGGTCTTTCACTGGCACAACTACCAGGACCCTTGAGTATTGGTCAGTGACGGTGAGGGCGTAGACATAGCCTGACTGGCTTGGGACCAGCTTCACGTGGTCTAAGGCTACCAATTCAAGCGGCTGTTGGTGATTATTGGCTGTATCGGAGCTTACTGGCTGTTACGTTACTTCCTGCACAGGTTGCATGGTCCACACTCTCAGCACCACTCTTCAATGGCCTTCCTCATACCAACCCAGTAGAACCTCTAGCGAAGTAGGACCTCCAACTCCTTCCATCCGAAGTGTCCTCTCCATCGTGGTACGCTTCCAGGACCATTGACACATCTCGCTTCGGGCCTACCACCTGCCAGATCAGTTTGTGAGTTCAGGCGTTGACACCCCTCTGACACAGCTTTCCTTTGTAAATGAACAGCCTACCCTTTTCTTTCCACAACTGTTGGGTCTCTTGTGGAGCTCTGTACCGGGGCGCGAATTATTATTATTATTATTATTATTTATTTCTATAGCACCATTGATTCCATGGTGCTGTACATGAGAAGGGGTTACATACAAATTACAGGTATCACTTACAGTAAACAAACTAACAATGACAGACTGATACAGAGGGGAGAGGACCCTGCCCTTTCGGGCTTACATTCTACAGGATTGTGAGGCAGGAGACAGTAGGTCGGGGGGTTGCAGCAGTTTCGGTGTTGGTTGAGGCAATATCTCCGGTAGTGGTGAGGAGGTAGCAGGGTCATTGCAGGCTGTAGGCTTTCCTGAAGAGATGGGTTTTCAGGTTCCGTCTGAAGGATCCGAATGTGTTTGATAGTCGGACGTGTTGGGGCAAAGAATTCCAGAGGATGGGGGATATTCGGGAGAAGTCTTGGAGGCGGTTGGGTGAGGAGCGAATAAGTGTGGAGGAGAGAAGGATGTCTTGGGAGGATCGGAGATTACGTGAGGGAAGATATCGGGAGATTAGTTCAGAGATATAAGGAGGAGCTTGCATCAGTAACTCCTTTACCAGGCGGACTGCTGGGTCGCTATCTTGCGTCTCCTCCCACTCATGGTGGGGCAACGG
>JARQOD010011621.1:0-22720 GCA_033576555.1 Oophaga sylvatica
AGGGGTGTTTTGGGGTTAGGGTTGGGATTAGGGTTAGGCTTGTGGTTAGGTTTATGGTTAGAGTTGGGATTAGGGTTAGGGGTGTGTTGGGGTTAGGGTTAGGGTTTGTATTAGGGTTAGGGTGTGTAGGGGTTAGGGTTGGGGTTAGGGGTGTGTTGGGGTTAGGGTTGGAGTTAGAATTGAGGGGTTTCCACTATTTAGGTACATCAGGGGATCTCCATACGCGACATGGCGCCACCATTGATTCCTGCAAATTTTGCGTTCAAAAAGTCAAACAGTGCTCCCTTTATTCCAAGCCCCGACGTGTGCCCAAACAGGGGTTTACCCCCATATGGGGTATCAGCGTACTCGGGAAAAATTGCACAACAACTTTGGGGGTCTAATTTCTCCTGTTACTGTTGGGAAAAAAAATTGGGGACTAAAAAAGTTATTTTTGTGGAAAAAAAAATGATTTTTTATTTTCACGGCTCTGCGTTATAAACTTCTGTGAAGAACTTGGGGGTTCAAAGTGCTCACCACACATCTAGATAAGTTCATTACGGGGTCTAGTTTCCAAAATGGGGTCACTTGTGGGGAGTTTATACTGTTTAGGCACATCAGGGACTCTGCAAACGTAACATGACGCCCGCAGACCATTCCATCAAGTCGGCAATTCAAAACGTCACTACTTCCCTTCCGAGCCCCGAAGTGTGCCCATACAGTAGTTTTCTCCCACATATGGGATATCAGCGTACTCAGGACAAATTGGACAACAACTTTTGAGGTCTAATTTCTTCTGTTACCCTTGGGAAAATAAAAAAATTGGGGACTAAAAGATCATGTTTGTGGAAAAAATATGATTTTTTTATTTTCATGGCCCGGCGTTATAAACTTCTGTGTAGCCCTTGGGTGTTCAAAGTGCTCACTACACATCTAGATAAGCTCCTTGGGGGGTCTAGTTTCCAAAATGGGGTCACTTGTGGGGGGTTTCTACTGTTTAGGCACATCAGGGGCTCTGCAAAGGCAACATGACGCCACAGAACATTCCATCAAGTCTGCATTCCAAAATGGCGCTCCTTCCCTTCTGTGCTCCCCCATGCGCCAAAACAGTGGTTCCCCCCCACATATGGGGTACCAGTGTACTCAGGACAAACTGTACAACAACTTTTGTGGTCCAATTTCTCCTGTTCCCTTGTGAAAATAAAAAATTGCGGGTTAAAAAAAATCAGTTTTTGAGGAAAAAAATGATTTTTTATTTTCACGGCTCTGCATTACAAACTTCTGTGAAGCACGTGGGGGTTCAAGGTGCTCACCACACATCTAGTTAAGTTCCTTGAGGGGTCTAGTTTAAAAATGTGGTCAGTTGTGGGGGGTTTCTACTGTTTAGGCACATCGGGGGCTCTGCCCGCCCGCAGACCATTCCATCAAGTCGGCATTTCAAAGCGTCACTACATCCCTTCCAAGCCCTGACGTGTGCCCAAACAGTGGTTCTCCCCCACATGTGAGGTACTAGCGTACTTAGGACAAATTAGACAACAACTTTTGGGGTCCAATTTCTCCTGTAACCATTGTGAAAATAAAAAATATGGGGCTAAATAATAATTTTTTGAGAAAAAAAAAATGATTTTTTATTTTCACGGCTCTGCGTTATAAAGTTTTGTGAAGCACCTGGGGGTTCAAAGTGCTCACTGTGCATCTGCATAAGTTTCTTAGGGGGTCTAGTTTCCAAAATGGGGTCATTTGTGGGGGAGCTCCAAAGTTTAGGCATACAGGGGCTCTCCAAACATGACATGGTGTCCGCTAACGACTGGAGCTAATTTTCCATTCAAAAAGTCAAATGGCGCTCCTTCCCTTCTGAGCCCTGCCGTGCGCCCAAACAGTGGTTTATGACCACATATGAGGTATCTGTGTACTCAGGAGAAATTGCCCAACAAATTTTAGGATCCAATTTATACGTTGCCCATGTGAAAATGAAAAAACTGAGGCTAAAAGAAAATTTTTGTGAAAAAAAAAAGTACTTTCTTTTTTTTACGGATCAATTTGTGAAGCACTTGGGGGTTCAAAGTGCTCACTCTGCATCTAGATAAGTTCCTTGGGGGGTCTAGTTTCCAAAATGGGGTCACTTGTGGGGGAGCTCCAATGTTTAGGCACACAGGGACTCTCCAAATGCGACATGGCAACCGCTAAATATTCCAGCATATTTTCCATTCAAAAAGTCAAATGGCGCTCCTTCCCTTCTGAGCCCTGCCGTGCGCCCAGACAGTGGTTTATGACCACATATGATGTATCGGTGTACTCAGGAGAAATTGCCCAACAAATTTTAGGATCCAATTTATACTGTTGCCCATGTGAAAATGAAAAAACTGAGGCTAAAAGAAAATTTTTGTGAAAAAAAAAAGTACTTTCTTTTTTTTACGGATCAATTTGTGAAGCACCTGGGGGTTCAAAGTGCTCACTCTGCATCTAGATAAGTTCCTTGGGGGGTCTAGTTTCCAAAATGGGGTCACTTGTGGGGGAGCTCCAATGTTTAGGCACACAGAGACTCTCCAAATGCGACATGGCAACCGCTAAATATTCCAGCATATTTTCCATTCAAAAAGTCAAATGGCGCTCCTTCCCTTCTGAGCCCTGCCGTGCGCCCAAACAGTGGTTTATGACCACATATGAGGTATCTGTATACTCAGGAGAAATTGCCCAACAAATTTTAGGGTCCATTTTATCCTGATGCCCATGCAAAAATGAAAAAATTGATGCTAAAAGAAAAATTTTGTTGGAAAAATTAAAATGTCCATTTTTTTCCTTCCACGTTGCTTTAGTTCCTGTGAAGCACCTGAAGGGTTAATAATCTTCTTGAATGTAGTTTTGAGTAGCTTGAGGGGTGCAGTTTTTATAATGGTGTCACTTTTGGGTATTTTCTGCCATATAGACCCCTCAAAGTGACTTCAAATGTGAGGTGGTCCCTAAAAAAAATGGTTTTGTAAATTTTGCTGTAAAAATGAGAAATCGCTGGTCAACTTTTAACCCTTATAACTTCCTAACAAAAAAAATGTTCCCAAAATTGTGCTGATGTAAAGTAGACATGTGGGAAATGTTATTTATTAACTATTTTGTGTCACATAACTCTCTGGTTTAACAGAATAAAAATTCAAAATTTGAAAATTGCGAAATTTTCAAAATTTTGGCCAAAGTTCCATTTTTTTCACAAATAAACGCAAAAATTATCGACCTAAATTTACCACTAACATGAAGCCCGATATGTCACGAAAAAACAATCTCAGAATCGCTAGGATCCGTTGAAGCGTTCCTGAGTTATTACCTCATAAAGGGACACTGGTCAGAATTGCAAAAAATGGCCAGGTCATTTAGGTCAAAATAGGCTGGGTCATGAAGGGGTTAATGAAGCTGCCAGTTGAGGACCTGTGAGGTGTCAATTTTTCAAACTAAAGACTCTAATGTACTTGTCTTGTTGCTCAGTTGTGCAGCGGGGCCTCCCACTTGTCTTTCTTCTCTGGTTAGAGCTTGTTTGTGCACTCCTCTAAAGGGAGTACTACACACCATTGTATGAATTCTTCAGTTTCTTGGTAATTTTTCGCATGGAATAGCCTTCATTTCTAAGAACAAGAATAGACTGTCGAGTTTCACAAGAAAGTTCTTTTTTTTTGGCCATTTTGAGAGTTTAATGGAACCAACAAATGTAATGTTCCAGATTCTCAACAAGCTCAAAGGAAGGTCAGGTTTATAGCTTCTCTAATCAACCAAACGGTTTTTCAGCTGTGTTAACATACTTGCACAAGGGTTTTAAAGGGTATTTTATCCATCTATTAGCCTTCTTACACAGTTAGCGAACACAAAATACCATAAGTACACTGGAGTGATGGTTGTTGGAAATGGGCCTCTATACACCTATGAAGATATTGCATTACAAACTAGACGTTTGCCGCTAGAATAGTCATTTACCACATTAACACTGTATAGAGTGTATTTCTGAATCATTTAATGTTAGCTTCATTGGAAAAAAACTGCTTTTGTTTCAAAAATAAGGAAATTTCTAAGTGACCCTAAACTTTTGACCGGTAGTGTATATTATTGTACATACAGACTGTATGGGCTCCTGTCAGGTATATATTACTGTAGATATAGACTGTACAGGCTCCTGTCAGGTATATATTACTGTAGATATAGACGGTATGGGCTCCTGTCAGGTATATATTACTGTAGATATAGACTGTACGGGCTCCTGTCAGGTATATATTACTGTAGATATAGACGGTATGGGCTCCTGTCAGGTATATATTACTGTAGATATAGACTGTACGGGCTCCTGTCAGGTATATATTACTGTAGATATAGACTGTACGGGCTCCTGTCAGGTATATATTACTGTAGATATAGACTGTACGGGCTCCTGTCATGTATATATTACTGTAGATATAGACTGTACGGGCTCCTGTCAGGTATATATTATTGTACATACAGACTGTATGGGCTCCTGTCAGGTATATATTACTGTAGATATAGACTGTATGGGCTCCTGTCAGGTATATATTATTGTAGATATAGACTGTACGGGCTCCTGTCAGGTATATATTACTGTAGATTAGTGTTGAGCATTCCGATACTGCAAATATCGGGTATCGGCCGATATTAGCTGTATCGGAATTCCGATTCCGAGTTCCGATATTTTCGTCTTATCGGATACCGGAATCGGGATTGTCACTGTCAGTGTCCGTCGGTCGGGTCTGTCAGGAGTCAGCGGCACTTACCCGGCAGAAGATCTCCGGCGGTCACGTCCTGCACTGCTTCATGGCCGCCATCTTCTTTCCCCGGCGGTCACATGCAGTTTCTCGCGATAACTGCAGTGACTGCTGGGTAATCGCGGCCGTAAAGCAGTCAGTCCGATGACGTCACCGCCGGGGAAGCAGGTAATCAGCTGTGCTGCGTTGCAATGACAGGCTCTGCCTGTCATTGCGATGTAGCAGAGCTGGATCGTCGTGGGACTATCGTTATGGACTGCGTCGGACAGGTGGTATACTGTTGGTTTGTTTTTTTTCTTTTTTTACAGGAGATCGATGGCATCGCAGGAATGAGAGAGTAATAAAAGAAATGAAAACTGTGTTGTCTCTTTTATTTCATTAAAAGACTTTTTTCTTGCTGTGTCTTTTTTTTATACATTTAATAACTTTGGGATTAATAATGGATCGGTGTCTTATTGACACCTCTCCATTATTAACCGGGCTTATTGTCACCGTGCAATCAACGGTGACAATAACCCCTTATTACCCCGCTTGCCACCGCTACAGGGCAAGTGGGAAGAGCCGGGTAAAGTGCCACAATTGGCACATCTTTTGATGCGCCAAATGTGGGGCTGCTGTAGCCTGGTATTATCAGGCTGTTGAGGGCCAAAATCCATGGGCCTTGACAGTCTTTTAATACCAGGCCGCAGCAGTCTGCATTTTACTTGGCTGGTTAACAAAAATAGGGGGGATCCCCACGCCGTTTTTTTTTCGAGGGGATCCCCTATTTTTGTTAACCAGCCAAGCTAAGCAGACTGCTGTGGCCTGGTATTATCAGGCTTGCAAGGTCCATGGATATTGGATCCTTACCAGCCTGAAAAACCAGGCCTCAGCGGTCTGCTTCATCTGGCTGGTTAACAAAAATAGGGGGGACCCCATGCCAATTTTTTTCGAGGGGATCCCCTATTTTTGTTAATCAGCCAAGATATGCAGACTGCTGTGGCCTGGTATTATCAGGCTGGCAAGGTCCATGGATCTTGGCTCCTTAACAGCCTGAAAATCCAGGCCTCAGCGGTCTGCTTCATCTGGCTGGTTAACAAAAATAGGGGGGACCCCACGCCAATTTTTTTCGAGGGGATCCCCTATTTTTGTTAATCAGCCAAGATATGCAGACTGCTGTGGCCTGGTATTATCAGGCTGGCAAGGTCCATGGATCTTGACTCCTTAACAGCCTGAAAATCCAGGCCTCAGCGGTTTTCTTCATCTGGCTGGTTAACAAAAATAGGGGGGACCCCACGCCAATTTTTTTCGAGGGGATCCCCTATTTTTGTTAATCAGCCAAGATATACAGACTGCTGTGGCCTGGTATTATCAGGCTGGCAAGGTCCATGGATCTTGGCTCCTTAACAGCCTGAAAATCCAGGCCTCAGCGGTTTTCTTCATCTGGCTGGTTAACAAAAATAGGGGGGACCCCACGCCAATTTTTTTCGAGGGGATCCCCTATTTTTGTTAATCAGCCAAGATATACAGACTGCTGTGGCCTGGTATTATCAGGCTGGCAAGGTCCATGGATCTTGGCTCCTTAACAGCCTGAAAATCCAGGCCTCAGCGGTCTGCTTCATCTGGCTGGTTAACAAAAATAGGGGGGACCCCACGCCATTTTTTTTTCGAAGGGAACCCCTATTTTTGTTAATCAGTTCCCTCTGACGTCACTGATTGTGTCCTGGCTGACCTGAAGTGAAAGTGGAAAGCAATCAATTAAGCTTTCCACTTAAGGGCCCGTCTCACATAGCGATATCGCTACCGAGATCGCTGCTGAGTCACTAGTTTTGTGACGCAGCAGCAAGCTCACCAGCGATATCGCTGTGTGTGACATTCAGCGACGATCAGCCCCCCTGCCGGGTATCGCTGATCGTCGCTGAAATGTCAGGACCTTTGATCGCTGGTTTCCCGCTGACAGGCACACATCGCTGCGTGTGACAGGCGGGAGACCAGCGATCCGCTGGTAACCAAGGTACACAGCGGGTTTCCAGGCGCGGGGCTGTGCCTAGAAACCCGCTGTGTACCTTGGATACCAGCGCCCTGATGCAGGGAGCTGGTATCCAAGGTACACAGCGGGTTTCCAAGCGCTGCGCGGTGCCTGGAAACCCGCTGTGTACCTTGGTTACCAGCGGATCGCTGGTCTCCCGCCTGTCACACGCAGCGATGCGTGCCTGTCAGAGGGAAACCAGCGATCAAAAAAAGGTCCTGACATTTCTGCGACGATCAGCGATACCCGGCAGGGGGCTGATCGTCGCTGAATGTCACACACAGCGATATCGCTGGTGAGCTCGCTGCTGCTGTCACAAAACTAGTGACTCAGCAGCGATCTCGGTAGCGATATCGCTATGTGAGACGGGCCCTTAAGCGATGTTACCCGCAGTGTCGCTGTCCCAGATCGCTGCCTGAGCTGCCTGTTTGGCAGCTCAGCAGCGATCATGTAGCGATACACCAGCGATCCTGACAAGTGCATATCGTTGTCGGGATCGCTGGTGTATCGTTATGTGACACCCAGCCTTTACTCTCCTGTCAGGCAGGAGAGGAACTCATTCATTTGGGGTTTACTGTGAGGCTGCAGCATTAGCTGCGGTCCCTGCAGTAAACATTAACCCTTTCTGAAGGATTACACCGTGGGACCTGACTGTGCATGGGATAGGTAAGAATAATTTTGCTTTTTTATTTTATTTTTATTACAGGAAATGGTTTTTGCAGTAAAATAAAAGATGGTCAAAAACATGTGTCTTTATTTCATTAAAATGATTTTTAATTAAAGTGTGTGTGTTTTATTTTTATTTCATGCAATAGGATTAATAATTGATAGTTGTCTAATTGACAGCTCTCAATTATTAACCTGGCTTAAGGTCACCTTTCAATAGCAAGGTGGCTTTAACCCATATTAACCCATTCGCCACCGCTACAGGGCAATGGGAATAGACGGGCAAAGTGCCAGAAAGGGCGAATCTAATTATAGATTTGTCTTTCCTGGGGTGTCTGGGGGCAGATGTTAGTAGCCGGGGGGGGCAAAAATAATGGTCCCTCTCTGGGCTATTATTATCTGCCCCCACTCACTGGCTTTGTCTGTCTGGTTGCGAAAATAGGGCGGGAGCCCACGCATTTTTTTTCAGCAATTTTACACCTCATATATATATATACATGTCATTGAATTTGTGACACATATATATATATATTTATATTTGTAGTTCATACACTTCTACATAGTATAATAGCCGCTAATTCAATTGCCGGCTTTTGTGAAAATGCAGAACCCGACATGAAATGACACTTGGTGTACATAGGGTTAACCATGTCTTTTCATGTCCTTTGCTATCTAATTTGCACAAACAATTAAATCAGACTATGTGTGCAAAATTTCACACCTGTAGGGGTTAATTAAAGGTGTAAATTCGTAGCAAAAAAGTCCGTTTTTTTACAACGAATTTACACCTTTAATTAACCCCTACAGGTGTGAAATTTTGCACACATAGTCTGATTTAATTGTTTGTGCAAATTAGATAGCAAAGGACATGAAAAGACATGGTTAACCCTATGTACACCAAGTGTCATTTCATGTCGGGTGACATGAAATGACACTTGGTGTACATAGGGTTAACCATGTCTTTTCATGTCCTTTGCTATCTAAGGCCGGAGTCACACTGGCGACAAAATCGGACGACTGCAATGCGATGAAATATCGCATTGCAGTCGGACCTATGTTAATCTATGGAGCAGCTCCCAGTATCAGATTTTTTGTGGTCCGTTTTAAACGTCCGTGTACAATCGCAGCATGCTGCGATTGTCACCGATTGTCGGTCGACAATCGCCAATGCAAGTCTATGGGAGCGATGAAAAATCTGATTACAAACGGACCACACTGTGTGACTTGCGATGAAATCGCATCGGTGTCCTTTAGAAAAGCCGGCAATTCATCCCCGCCTATACTGTAAAATCACACTGACAGCTTTAATAAAGACTAGAAAGAATAGATATATACACATAGAACACATACATATATATATACATGTCATTGTGACATGTACATATACATATATTTATAGTTCCTAGACTTCTACATACTGTAATAGCCGCTAATTCAATTGCCGGGTTTTGTGAAATCACAGAAGCCGACATGAAATGATACATTGTTTCCACACATTTAACCATGTAATTTCATGTATTTTTATATATGTTTGAAACATACAATTACATGAGTGTATTTGTGCAAAATTTCAGACATGTAGGGGTTAATTAAAGGTGTAATTTCGTTGAAAAAAAATGCGTGGGCTCCCGCTGTATTTTCTCCACCAGACAGACAAAGCAAAGCGAGTGGGGGCAGATAATAATAGCCCAGGGAGGGTGCATTTTTTTGTGCCCCCCTGGCTACTAACATCTGCCCCCAGACACCCCAGAAAGGGCAAATCTATAATTAGATTCGCCCTTTCTGGCACTTTGCCCGTCTATTCCCATTGCCCTGTAGCGGTGGCGAATGGGTTAATCTCACCTTACTGTCACCTTGCAATTGAAAGGTGACCTTAAGGCAGGTTAATGATTGATAGCTGTCAATTAGACAACTATCAATTATTAATCCTATTGAAGTAAATAAAAAAACACACACACTTTAAGAATAAATAATTTTAATGAAATAAAAACACATTTTTTTGACCATATTTTATTTTACACTAAATCCGTGCGAAGCCATTGATCTCCTAAAACAAAGAAAAAGAAATAAAACAACATTATTCTTACCTATTCCGCCGATCTGTCACGTCCCACGCTGTAATCCTTCACAAAGGGTTAACTAGCTTTGAGCCAAGCAGTGCAAGTAATCCTGCATGCTCAGCTCAAAGCTCATGAATGAATAAGTTCCTCTCCTGGCGACAGGAGAGGATGTGTTTCATGAATGAAGCTTAATTGATTGTGTCCACTTTCCCTTTAGGTCAGGTCACTACAGTTAAATTGGCAGAAATCAATTAAGCTCCATTCATGAATCTATTCCTCTACTTTCGCTGGGAGAGGAACTTATTCATTCAGGGGAATACAGGTCTGAGACAGCATTATTAGCTCTCTGCGACCTTTAACCTGTTAACCCTTTCTGATGGATTACACCGTGGGACCTGACTGTACATCGGATTGGTAAGTATAATTTTGCTTTTTTATTTTATTTTTATTACAGGAAATGGTTTTAGCAGGAAAATAAAATATGGTCAAAAACTGTGTGATTATTTAATTAAACTTATTTTTTATTAAAGTGTGTGTGTTTGATTTTTCTTTCATACAATAGGATTAATAATTGATAGTTGCCTAATTGACAGCTATCAATTATTAACCTGGCTTAAAGTGACCTTTCAATTGCAAGGTCATTTTAACCCCTTTTTAACCCATTCGCCACCGCTACAGGGCAATGGGAATAGACGGGCAAAGTGCCAGAAAGGGCGAATCTAATTATAGATTTGCCCTTTCTGGGGTGTCTGGGGGCAGATGTTAGTAGCCAGGGGGGGCACAAAAAAAATGTACCCTCCCTAGGCTATTATTATCTGCCCCCACTCGCTTGCTTTGTCTGTCTGGTGGAGAAAATACAGCGGGAGCCCACGCATTTTTTTTTAACGAATTTACACCTTTAATTAACCCCTACATGTCTGAAATTTAGCACACATATACTCATGTAATTGTATGTTTCAAACATATATAAAAATACATGAAATTACATGGTTAAATGTGTGGAAACAATGTATCATTTCATGTCGGCTTCTGTGATTTCACTGAAGCCGGCAATTGAATTAGCGGCTATAACAGTATGTAGAAGTGTAAGAACTATAAATATATGTATATATATATATGTCACAATGACATATATATTATATATATATATATATATATATTGTGTATATATCTATTCTTTCTTTTGGCATTTAAATACTATTCTTTTGGATCCATTATATGTCAGTTTTGCAAGCCTGCGAGAAAATCTCGCAAGTCGGATGAAAATCGGATGTTACAAGGTACACACACATGCGATTAAATCGCATCTTTGAAGGAAAATCGGATGCCAGAAGGATGTGTGATGTTTTTATTTTGATCCGATTGTCGACCGTCTAAAACGGACCGATTTTTTGTGGTTGTGTGTGACTCCAGCCTAATTTGCACAAACAATTAAATCAGACTATGTGTGCAAAATTTCACACCTGTAGGGGTTAATTAAAGGTGTAAATTCGTAGCAAAAAAGTCCGTTTTTTTTACAACGAATTTACACCTTTAATTAACCCTACAGGTGTGAAATTTTGCACACATAGTCTGATTTAATTGTTTGTGCAAATTAGATAGCAAAGGACATGAAAAGACATGGTTAACCCTATGTACACCAAGTGTCATTTCATGTCGGGTGACATGAAATGACACTTGGTGTACATAGGGTTAACCATGTCTTTTCATGTCCTTTGCTATCTAAGGCCGGAGTCACACTGGCGACAAAATCGGACGACTGCAATGCGATGAAATATCGCATTGCAGTCGGACCTATGTTAATCTATGGAGCAGCTCCCAGTATCAGATTTTTTGTGGTCCGTTTTAAACGTCCGTGTACAATCGCAGCATGCTGCGATTGTCACCGATTGTCGGTCGACAATCGCCAATGCAAGTCTATGGGAGCGATGAAAAATCTGATTACAAACGGACCACACTGTGTGACTTGCGATGAAATCGCATCGGTGTCCTTTAGAAAAGCCGGCAATTCATCCCCGCCTATACTGTAAAATCACACTGACAGCTTTAATAAAGACTAGAAAGAATAGATATATACACATAGAACACATACATATATATATACATGTCATTGTGACATGTACATATACATATATTTATAGTTCCTAGACTTCTACATACTGTAATAGCCGCTAATTCAATTGCCGGGTTTTGTGAAATCACAGAAGCCGACATGAAATGATACATTGTTTCCACACATTTAACCATGTAATTTCATGTATTTTTATATATGTTTGAAACATACAATTACATGAGTGTATTTGTGCAAAATTTCAGACATGTAGGGGTTAATTAAAGGTGTAATTTCGTTGAAAAAAAATGCGTGGGCTCCCGCTGTATTTTCTCCACCAGACAGACAAAGCAAAGCGAGTGGGGGCAGATAATAATAGCCCAGGGAGGGTGCATTTTTTTGTGCCCCCCCTGGCTACTAACATCTGCCCCCAGACACCCCAGAAAGGGCAAATCTATAATTAGATTCGCCCTTTCTGGCACTTTGCCCGTCTATTCCCATTGCCCTGTAGCGGTGGCGAATGGGTTAATCTCACCTTACTGTCACCTTGCAATTGAAAGGTGACCTTAAGGCAGGTTAATGATTGATAGCTGTCAATTAGACAACTATCAATTATTAATCCTATTGAAGTAAATAAAAAAACACACACACTTTAAGAATAAATAATTTTAATGAAATAAAAACACATTTTTTTTGACCATATTTTATTTTACACTAAATCCGTGCGAAGCCATTGATCTCCTAAAATAAAGAAAAAGAAATAAAACAACATTATTCTTACCTATTCCGCCGATCTGTCACGTCCCACGCTGTAATCCTTCACAAAGGGTTAACTAGCTTTGAGCCAAGCAGTGCAAGTAATCCTGCATGCTCAGCTCAAAGCTCATGAATGAATAAGTTCCTCTCCTGGCGACAGGAGAGGATGTGTTTCATGAATGAAGCTTAATTGATTGTGTCCACTTTCCCTTTAGGTCAGGTCACTACAGTTAAATTGGCAAGAAATCAATTAAGCTCCATTCATGAATCTATTCCTCTACTTTCGCTGGGAGAGGAACTTATTCATTCAGGGGAATACAGGTCTGAGACAGCATTATTAGCTCTCTGCGACCTTTAACCTGTTAACCCTTTCTGATGGATTACACCGTGGGACCTGACTGTACATCGGATTGGTAAGTATAATTTTGCTTTTTTATTTTATTTTTATTACAGGAAATGGTTTTAGCAGGAAAATAAAATATGGTCAAAAACTGTGTGATTATTTAATTAAACTTATTTTTTATTAAAGTGTGTGTGTTTGATTTTTCTTTCATACAATAGGATTAATAATTGATAGTTGCCTAATTGACAGCTATCAATTATTAACCTGGCTTAAAGTGACCTTTCAATTGCAAGGTCATTTTAACCCCTTTTTAACCCATTCGCCACCGCTACAGGGCAATGGGAATAGACGGGCAAAGTGCCAGAAAGGGCGAATCTAATTATAGATTTGCCCTTTCTGGGGTGTCTGGGGGCAGATGTTAGTAGCCAGGGGGGGCACAAAAAAAATGTACCCTCCCTAGGCTATTATTATCTGCCCCCACTCGCTTGCTTTGTCTGTCTGGTGGAGAAAATACAGCGGGAGCCCACGCATTTTTTTTTAACGAATTTACACCTTTAATTAACCCTACATGTCTGAAATTTAGCACACATATACTCATGTAATTGTATGTTTCAAACATATATAAAAATACATGAAATTACATGGTTAAATGTGTGGAAACAATGTATCATTTCATGTCGGCTTCTGTGATTTCACTGAAGCCGGCAATTGAATTAGCGGCTATAACAGTATGTAGAAGTGTAAGAACTATAAATATATGTATATATATATATGTCACAATGACATATATATATATATATATATATATATATATATATATATATAGTGTATATATCTATTCTTTCTTTTGGCATTTAAATACTATTCTTTTGGATCCATTATATGTCAGTTTTGCAAGCCTGCGAGAAAATCTCGCAAGTCGGATGAAAATCGGATGTTACAAGGTACACACACATGCGATTAAATCGCATCTTTGAAGGAAAATCGGATGCCAGAAGGATGTGTGATGTTTTTATTTTGATCCGATTGTCGACCGTCTAAAACGGACCGATTTTTTGTGGTTGTGTGTGACTCCAGCCTAATTTGCACAAACAATTAAATCAGACTATGTGTGCAAAATTTCACACCTGTAGGGGTTAATTAAAGGTGTAAATTCGTAGCAAAAAAAGTCCGTTTTTTTTTACAACGAATTTACACCTTTAATTAACCCTACAGGTGTGAAATTTTGCACACATAGTCTGATTTAATTGTTTGTGCAAATCAGATAGCAAACGACATGAAAAGACATGGTTAACCCTATGTACACCAAGTGTCATTTCATGTCGGGTGCTTCTGTCTTTTCACTGAAGCCGGCTTTACCCGGCAATTGAATGAGAGGATATTTTACTATGTAGAAGTGTATAAACTATACATATATGTATATATATATGTCACAATGACATGTATATATATTATATGTATTCTATGTGTGTATATTTAGTGTTTACAAGGAAAGAATGGGTTTTTTTTTAGTTGCGATATTTTGTTCCCATAGACTTACATGGGACTTCCGGTATCGGTATCGGGTATCGCCGATATTTTAGTGATATCGGCGATACCATTCCGATTCCGATACTTTAGGATATCGGAAAGTATCGCTCAACTCTACTGTAGATATAGACTGTATGGGCTCCTGTCAGGTATATATTACTGTAGATACAGACTGTACGGGCTCCTGTCAGGTATATATTACTGTAGATATAGACTGTATGGGCTCCTGTCAGGTATTATATTATTGTACATACAGACTGTACGGGCTCCTGTCAGGTATATATTACTGTAGATATAGACTGTATGGGCTCCTGTCAGGTATATATTATTGTAGATATAGACTGTACGGGCTCCTGTCAGGTATATATTACTGTAGATATAGACTTTACGGGCTCCTGTGAGGTATTATATTACTGTAGATATAGACTGTATGGGCTCCTGTCAGGTGTATATTACTGTAGATACAGACTGTACGGGCTCCTGTCAGGTATATATTACTGTAGATATAGACTGTACAGGCTCCTGTCAGGTATATATTACTGTAGATATAGACTGTACGGGCTCCTGTCAGGTATATATTACTGTAGATACAGACTGTACGGGCTCCTGTCAGGTATATATTATTGTAGATATAGACTGTATGGGCTCCTGTCAGGTATATATTACTGTAGATATAGAGTGTATGGGCTCCTGTCAGGTATATATTACTGTAGATATAGACTGTATGGGCTCCTGTCAGGTATATATTACTGTAGATATAGACTGTATGGGCTCCTGTCAGGTATATATTACTGTAGATATAGACTGTATGGGCTCCTGTCAGGTATATATTACTGTAGATATAGACTGTATGGGCTCCTGTCAGGTATATATTACTGTAGATATAGACTTATGGGCTCCTGTCAGGTATATATTACTGTAGATATAGACTGTACGGGCTCCTGTCAGGTATATATTACTGTAGATATAGACTGTACGGGCTCCTGTCAGGTATATATTACTGTAGATATAGACTGTATGGGCTCCTGTCAGGTATATATTACTGTAGATATAGACTGTATGGGCTCCTGTCAGGTATATTTTTACTGTAGATACAGACTGTATAGGCTCCTGTCAGGTATATATTACTGTAGATATAGACTGTATGGGCTCCTGTCAGGTATATATTACTATAGATATAGAATGTATGGGCTCCTGTCAGGTATATATTACTGTAGATATAGACTGTATGGGTCCTGTCAGGTATATATTATTGTACATACAGACTGTACGGGCTCCTGTCAGGTATATATTACTGTAGATATAGACTGTATGGGCTCCTGTCAGGTATTATTATTGTAGATATAGACTGTACGGGCTCCTGTCAGGTATATATTACTGTAGATATAGACTTTACGGGCTCCTGTGAGGTATATATTACTGTAGATATAGACTGTATGGGCTCCTGTCAGGTGTATATTACTGTAGATACAGACTGTACGGGCTCCTGTCAGGTATATATTACTGTAGATATAGACTTTACGGGCTCCTGTGAGGTATATATTACTGTAGGTATAGACTGTATGGGCCGCTGTCAGGTGTATATTACTGTAGATACAGACTGTATGGGCTCCTGTCAGGTATATATTACTGTAGATATAGACTGTATGGGCTCCTGTCAGGTATATATTACTGTAGATATAGACTGTATGGGCTCCTGTCAGGTATATATTACTGTAGATATAGACTGTACGGGCTCCTGTCAGGTATATATTACTGTAGATATAGACTTTACGGGCTCCTGTGAGGTATATATTACTGTAGATATAGACTGTATGGGCTCCTGTCAGGTGTATATTACTGTAGATACAGACTGTACGGGCTCCTGTCAGGTATATATTACTGTAGATATAGACTGTACAGGCTCCTGTCAGGTATATATTACTGTAGATATAGACTGTACGGGCTCCTGTCAGGTATATATTACTGTAGATACAGACTGTACGGGCTCCTGTCAGGTATATATTATTGTAGATATAGACTGTATGGGCTCCTGTCAGGTATTATTACTGTAGATATAGAGTGTATGGGCTCCTGTCAGGTATATATTACTGTAGATATAGACTGTACGGGCTCCTGTCAGGTATATATTACTGTAGATATAGACTGTATGGGCTCCTGTCAGGTATATATTACTGTAGATATAGACTGTATGGGCTCTGTCAGGTATATATTACTGTAGATATAGACTGTATGGGCTCCTGTCAGGTATATATTACTGTAGATATAGACTGTATGGGCTCCTGTCAGGTTATATTACTGTAGATATAGACTTATGGGCTCCTGTCAGGTATATATTACTGTAGATATAGACTGTACGGGCTCCTGTCAGGTATATATTATTGTAGATACAGACTGTATGGGCTTGTCAGGTATATATTACTGTAGATACAGACTGTACGGGCTCCTGTCAGTTATATATTACTGTAGATATAGACTGTATGGGCTCCTGTCAGGTATATATTACTGTAGATATAGACTGTACAGGCTCCTGTCAGTTATATATTACTGTAGATATAGACTGTACGGGCTCCTGTCAGGTATATATTACTGTAGATATAGACTGTATGGGCTTCTGTCAGGTATATATTACTGTAGATATAGACTGTATGGGCTCCTGTCAGGTATATATTACTGTAGATACAGACTGTATAGGCTCCTGTCAGGTATATATTACTGTAGATATAGACTGTTATGGGCTCCTGTCAGGTATATATTACTATAGATATAGAATGTATGGGCTCCTGTCAGGTATATATTACTGTAATATAGACGTATGGGCTCCTGTAGGAAATTTTTACTGTAGTTTATAATTTTTTGGGGGGCTCCTTTCAGGTTTTTTTACTGTGATACAGACTGTTTTGGCCCCTGTAAAAAAATTTTTATTACTGTAGTTATAGATGTACGGGCCCCCTGTAGTTTTTATATTACTGTAGATATAAATTTTTGGGGGGTCCTGTCGGGGTATATATTACTGTGGTATGATTTTTGGGGGCCGCGGTCAGGTTTTATACTGTAGGGGCCCCCAAGCAAAACCCCCCCTGGGCCCACAAAAAACCCCCCAAGCGGGTTTTTTAAAACCCCTCTGGAGCACCCAAACCCCAAAGGGCTTTTTAAACCCCATAGGAGCACACACAGCCCCAAAAAAGCTGCTTTAAAACCTCCTGGAGCACGACAGACCCCACAAGCTGCATTAAACCCTTTGGAGCACACAAGCCCCCACAAGGGGGTTTTTAAAACCCCCGGGGCACAACAGACCGCCCCAAGCGTGCTTTCCCCCCTCTCAAACCCCCATACCCCCCCCCCTTTTTCCCCCAGACCATAACCCAAAAAAATTTTTAAGGAGACATTCCCCCATTAATTAATAAATCCTCCTATGTGTCCTGGGCTCTGACCTCGTTTTTCCCTTTGCAGCAAACAGACGCCGGAAAAAACCCCAAATTTGAAAATGTCTTTTTCCCCTTTTTTCCGGGCTTTCCCGAACGCCCCCCCTGGTATGACCCCCCCCGGAAAAACGCGTCCCCTTGAAAAAACCCTTACGTCTAAAATTTGCGTCCCCCCCCCCAACCGCAAAGCTTTTTTTTAAAGGGCCGGCTTTGCTAAAACCTCACTTGGCAGGCGCGCCCCTGCTCCTGGGGGGGGGGCGTTGCCCCCCCCTGCCCCGGGGTCCCCCCATGGTGCCTCCTTTATTTTTTCCCCCCCTTAAAAAGTAGGTGCCTGATATTGTTAGTACCCGTGCAAAACCCTTTTCATTTCCCCAACTTTAAAATTTCTCTGCAAGGGGGGGCCCAAACACTCAGTTTGTCCTTTTTTGGGTGGTGCCCCCCGCAACGCAATGCAAGAAACTCCCCCTCAACCCGGGGAGCCCCGGGCCCCTCGGGACCAGTGTGGGGCCCCGCTGTTTTTTTTTTTGTGCTGAAACCCCGCCCTTTGTGCCGGCGGAAAGTCCCGGGGGGTTTTTAGTCGAGTTTCTCGCATTGCTTTGGGAAAGTGGGACAGGGGCCCCCGCTTGTAACACAAACCTTCCTTGGCGCAGGGTTTTCAAATTGGGGGTTTTCCCCTTTTGCAAAAAGGTTTTTTAATCCTTTTTTTCCCCTCATCTTTTTATTCATAAGTTGTTTTAAAGGGGACAACCTGAATTTGGGGGGTCACTCCTTAAAAAAAGGCCCTTTTTAGATTATCGGGGACTTTAAAACAAATCTCCGGGTCTTTTTGGGGGGGCCCTTTTTGATCGCTACAAAATTTAGGTCAAAAACCGGTAGACTTTAACTTCTAGAATGGGCTTTTTACCTTTCCGCACTTTACAGATTTGCCATCGCTGTCCCCATTGTGGCTCACAATCCCAATTTTATCAGTATTTTTTTTGGGTTTTTGGGAGGAACCCTAAAAAAAGGGGGAAAACGAAAAAACTCCTTGCAGTGTTGTCCGGGTTGGGGTTTTTTAAACCCCAGGCCCAGCGCTGCAAAGAAAAGAGTGCTGCTAACATCCCCCACCGTGCTGCATATATGGGGGGGGGACTGAAAAAATTTTTCCTTTGAAAAGTTAAAAAACCCCTTTTTCTAGAGCTAATCCTCTGTCCAGGTTTCATTTTACCCTTAAAAAAAACAAATCAGTTTTTTTTGACAATTTTCTGCCCTTTATTTAAAAAATTGGGGGTTTTTTTTTGTCAAACCCCATGAATTTTGCTGACAACCCAAAAAATTTTTTCCCCAATGTTGTCCATGCTTTTGGGGAAGCCCTTATCTTTTCTTTTTTGTTTTTGGGCCCTGGGACTGATTAAAGGGGGCAGTGGGGAGGTAAGAAATGCTCCAAGCATCAGTGATGCGTTTTGAGTTTTGTGTGTTGCGAGCGTTTCCTTTTTCCCCTTTGGGAAGGGTTTTCCCATTTTTTAGAAAATTTAAAATTTTTTCCCTACTTATGATCCCCACCCCTATCCCAGGGATGGGGTTTTCAATTTCCCCCCCGGGGGTCGGACCCCTTTTCCCCCCACCAATAAAATTTTCCAAGCTCCCGGGTGTAGTGTATGGACGGGAGAGCGCCGTTTTTTTGTGCAGTGGGCGTGCTGGGTACTGCACAGCAAAAATTTATTTCAAAATTTGTGGATGTTCTCTTGATGAATACTTAAAAAAAGTCTATTAGCTGCTACGTACAAGAACGGTAGAGACCGTGCTGACATCGAGGAACAGTCCAATGGGAGGTGAGTGTGGTTTTGGGCTTTTTTTTATTTGGCAACATTTTAAAGGGGGATACCCCGTATGGAAAACCCCTTCACTCTTTGGGCTGTGCTCGAACGCAAAACCAAACTTGACTTTTGTTTTCCCCGACTCTCTGCTCTCCTGACTGTCTGCTCTCGGGGCGCGGCTCTCCGGCTCCGGGGTCCCCGGCTCGGGGGCCTCCTGGCTCGGGCTCCCCTGGTCTCGGGTTCCGGGGTCTCGGCTCTCCTGGGCTCTCTGCTCCCCTGCTCCCCTCTTCTGACTCTCGGCTCTTCTGACTCCCCTTTTTTTACTCTCGCTCTCCTGACTCTTGCTCTCCTGACTCTCTGCCCCTGACCTCGCTCCCCTGACTTCGGTCCCTGACTCTGGGGTCTCCTGACTTTTGGTTTTTCCCCCGACTTGGGGGGCCCCTTTACTCTGGCCCCCTACCTCGGCGCCCCGACTCTCGGCGCTCCTGACCTCGGCCTCCTATTTTCGGCGCTTGACTCTCGGCGCTCCTGACTCTCGGCGCTCCTGACTCTGGGCCCCTGCCTGGGCCCCCCTCCTGACTCGCGGCCCCTCCTGACTCGCGGCGCTCCTGATCCCGGGCCCTGACTCCCCGGCGCCCTGTGCTTTAAAATTTTTTTCTTTTGCTGGCTGTGAGGCCGTTGGCTCAGTCGGGGGCCCGGGGGGTAGAGGGGTATTGGGAAACCCCGCCATTTTAAAGAATATCCTGAAAAAGCTTTTCGTGCCCCTAGAGCCCTAGAATGATGATGTTTAAAATTTTAAAATAATAATTAAAAAGGGTTTTTTTTCCCTGGTGCAGCCCCCGTTAAAAAGCGGGGAAACTTCTGTCCCACGTCCTCAAAAGGGGTCCCGGTCATTGGGGGGATGCGGGGTTTGAAAAAGACCCACATACATAAAAAATAAAAAAGATATTTTGTCAGATTTTATTATTTTCTGTTTTTTGGCCCCCGTGTTATTGGGCATCAGCAGTACGCAACTTTGGTCTGAAGGGAAAATTTTTAATCAAGGTTTAGACTTCCCAAAGGGGAAATTTTTAAAAGGGAAAAACTATTTTAGTTTCTGGGTTTTTTTTTTTGCCCCCAAAAAAACCCCTTTAATTGCGTATATCCCCCCCCTAGGATGCAAAACCCCCCCCATTGACTTTTCACATATGGTAATTAAAAATTTCCCCCCAACAAAAAGGAAACACGTAAACCTTTCATGTTCCATAATTTTCTAAAAATGGACGTCCAAAAAAACGGAGGAGGCGCCCCGTCCACCGCTGTGCTGACCGCGAGGGGGTCTCAGTACTCAGGCCATGCAGCCCCCCGCCAGGAGCTGAAGTCAAAACAGCTCTCAAGCAAAAGTTATTGGGGGTTTTTCTGTTTCTTTATGACGGGCAGGTGAGAACTGTCCCAAAAGTCGGGCCACCGTGATAAAAATTGTCGGGGTTGGCCCATCGTCATCTTGGGTATTTTTTTTTTTTTTTTTTTCCCCCCTTTCTTCCAGGCCGAATTTTATTTTGCCACCCCCATAAGTTTTTTTTGGGCGGAAGGTTGTAGCTTTGATGGAAAATTTTACTTTATTATATACGTACTAAAAAAGGGGGAAAAAAGGGTCAAAGCGGGGGAATGGTGAAAAAAAAAAAAATTCCCCCATTTTTTTTTTGGGATTCTTTTTTAGTGAAAATTATTGGAAACTTGTTTTTCCCCGGAAAAATTTTTTTGGGGAAAAAAAAACCCAGTATTTTTTTAAAACGTTTTTTTCCATAGTGTGGAAATACCCATTTAATGCTAAAGTGTCTGTAATAACACGATATCCATAACTTTTTTTTTTTTTTTGGTCAATGGGCTGTGTGGGGAAAGGGTTTTTTTATTTGCATGGGGGGCTGACATTTTTTTTGATACTATTTAAAATTTAGGGGGGAGATACATTTTAGGTTGCTTTTTATGGCATTTTTTAGGGGGTATGTTGACCAAAAAAGGGGGGCTTTTAAATTTTTTCTTTCCGTTTTTCCCAGGGTTTTTTTTTATTTTTTTGCTCAACTTTTTCAGACATGGCAAAAAACCCAAAAAGGGGGGGAAGTTTAAAGGGAAGTGAGTTGAATTTTTTGTAGTGCATATTTTTTTTAAATTTTTTAAAACCCCCCTTTTTTTTAACTATTTTTAAAAAAACCGGGGGCAAGTTGTGATGCTTTGGGGTTGTTTGATATATTTTTAAAAACTTTTTAAAAAGGGGAAAAAAAACCAAAAAAAACCCCAAAATTAAAAAAGGGGACACTATGTTACCCTAAAAAATCCCCGAACTGTACCCCTTTCCTAGGGATGCGGAGGTTTTGGGACCCTAAGACAGCCCAACGAGAGTGGCCCCCCCGGGGGCTCGTCGGTGTCCCGGGGGCCCCCGATTACCCTAATGATAGGTTTCCCCGCCAAAATTTTAGCACAAAAAATTTTTGATAGTCCCCTTTTTAAAGGGAGGGGAAAAGGGGAATGTACCCCTTATATTCGGGGCAGGGGTTTTGGGGGGAAAAAAACATGCCCTTAAAAATTTTATTAGTAATTGGAAATAAAATGATATTATTTGGGAAAAACCCTTTTAAAGCGGGGCCCCGCCCCCCGCAAAATGATTTTTATATAAAGACATGGGACCCCCGTACTTTGTGGAAAAAATAAAATGTGCTAAATGAGCTGTAGGGAGGGGGTCAGTTCAGGGCTTGTTATAGGGTGAAAAGGGCACTTTTTAATTGTGTGGTGTTTTTTTTTTATGTCCCCTTTTAAATATTTTTAAAAATTATATTTTATTTTGTTGGGGGGTTTTTTCACCCGATTTTTTAGTTATTTTTATCCCAATTTATTCAAAAATTTTGGGGGAAATTTTTTTTTGTATATTGCAGGGGGTTTTGTGTAAAACGTATATTTCTTTAAAAACCTTTTTAAAAGGTTTTAAAAAGCGTGATCAGAGCCGTAGGGAAAACAGCTATACATTGCGCTTGCTCCGAGGGCCGCTGGTTTCATCGGGAACCCCAAAAAGTGCCCTATTTTTTTTTGGGGGAAACGGGGGAAAGGGGTTTTAATTTAAAAAACTTTGGTAAACCTTTATTAAATTAAAAAAATTTTGTCGTTCCTCCTTATTCATTTTTCAGGAAGCCTGCTGTGTCGGTCTAGGAAAATTTTGGGATAAAAACCCCCCCGTTTACCCTTTTTTTTTTTTTGGCCACCCCCCAGGGTCCCCCTTTTTAAAACCCCGGGGGGCTCCTTTAAGGAAACCTGGGGGAGCTGACGGTTTTTTGGGCTTAAACCCCCCTTTTAGTATGTGACCATTCATTTTAAGGTCCCGT
>JARQOD010011622.1:0-22719 GCA_033576555.1 Oophaga sylvatica
TTTGTTTTTTGTTCATGCAGGACACAGAAGAGGCGGTCTCCACACCTCCAACTGAACAAGAAAGCATGCCGGAAGTAGTCGAGCCACCATCATCTGTGCGGAGGCGGCTTTCACTTTCAGGAACGAAAAGGAAGGCTCCCACCTCGGCTCCCACCTCGGCTACTCCTGAATTGGTGGAAATTGCGAAAAAATTTCTTACGGCAGAAAAAGAACAAACTAAAATAACTGGCTTTGCATATTTTGCTAATGAGAGGCTGCCTACTCTGGATCCTGTTCAGCGGCTTCATGCTGAGAGACTGATGTTTGAGGTACTGACTCAAGCGTCTTTTGGAACCCTGGACAACAGATATGTCGTCATGCCAAGACCGCAGTACCCGGACTACTCATGGCCGCACAATCCTGTGCCAAGCCCAGTTGGGATAAACCCAAACGCTGGTGCTCCCCCTTATTTTTATTCACCGCAGAGGCAGCGTGGTAATGGCAACAATCCATCTTACCAGCAGTTGTAGTTTTTAAAATGTTTTACAAAAGTTTTTTTTGTTGTTTATATATTTTTACATTGATACCTTTTTTAATAAAAAAAATTATTTATCTAATGAATTGTGGTCTTTTCTTATGTGATGTCAACTATTAAAATGTTGTATTTTTATTACATCTACTTTTCACACATGGGGTCATGGGAGTACCAGCATCATAGGGAAAAAATGAATAAAAAAAAAAATAAAAAATTAACATTTCTTTTAAAGGCCCCTGGTCACACTAGCGCTAAAACCTTATACTAAAAAATAATACACCACACCTGCGTAGATTAACGTAAAATAGAAAATATATATTTTTCTCATATATATATATATATATATATATATATATATATATTTATTTATTTTTTTTTTTTAAATAAATCAAATTTAAATAAAAACCAAAAACATTAACATAATAACATAAACATAACATAGTAACATAAAATTAAAAATTATATACAAAATATTAAAAAAATAAAAATAATAAACAAAAAAAAAAATTAATGAGGGCCCCGGACTCCAGGAAATGCCCTCTCCAGCATCACCCCGTGTTGATGCACAGCTCCCAAGGCACTTTGCAGCGCTGCCACCGCTGCTTGCATGGCTCCCACAGCTGTATTTATGGCTCCCACAGCGCTGCTCATTGCCGCCGTCAGCCGGCGGTGTGACATCCGCAGGTCCTGGGCAGTTGGGATTTCTGTGGAGGTAAAGGTAACAGTTAACCAGGGAATTCTGTTGCAACATCAACATGTTATGTTTGTTAACACTTACGGTTTTCCTCAGAGGAAACGCTGACCGCCCACCCAGGACCTGTTGCTCCGCCGGCTAGGAAAAAAAAAAAAAAATTATATCACAACAGTCATTACACATAAGACCTTACAAAGTTCTCAAACTTGTCTGAAGATTATATAATGTGCGTTAATTACCTGATGGGGAGCCTGCATCCGTGTCACGGGATGATGCTGGAGAGAAGGCAACGTCTGGGGAAGGGCTGGAACCCACAGAATCTGGAGGGGGGGTTGCTGCCGGAGATGGGGTTGAAGGGTCGGAGAGGTGTGGTGAAGATGGTGGTGGAGGGGTAGCCGGGGAAGGAGATGGAGGTGGAGGGGTAGCTGGAGACGGTGGAGCCGCTGGTGCTGGTGAAGGTGGTGCTGTAAATAAAATATACAATTCAGTCAAATAATCCTTCTACTAACCCGTTACTGCCAGTTCTTCCATCTATGCCTGTAAACCCCCTCACAACTGGTACTCCCTTCACTGCCTGCCCTATCACTGCTGGTACTGCCATCACTACTGGTCCTCCCGTTACTGCCAGTACTTCCATCTATGCCTTTAAACCCCCTCACGACTGGTACTCCCATCACTGCCTTGGCCCATCACTGCGGGTGCATTGATATAGGTAGATAAGGCTACTTTCACACTTGCGTTTTTTTTTGCAGCGGAATTTGCGCTATCGGATGCATGCGCAATGTACCCCTATCTTTAACACGGCGGGCGCAGGGTCTAGCGCTTGCACGCGTTCATGTGCGTTTGTCGTGCGCTGCGCATTTTCCCGGTGTTTTTTCGATCAAAAAAGACAGAGATGATAGAGCCAGAGATGATGGAGATGATGGAGACAGAGATGATAGAGCCAGAGATGATGGAGACAGAGATGATAGAAATGTGACACATAGACAACGCATGCGCCAAAAAAACGCAAACGCATGCAAAAAACGCATGAAATCACAGACAAACGCTGCGTTTTTTTGTCTAAATGCGCATGCTGATGCGACTAAATATCGCAGCTTTTACAAGCGTTTGCATGCGTTTTTTTAATGCGCTTCATGTGCGATCGAAACGCAGCGCAAAAAAACGCAAGTGTGAAAGTAGCCTAACCCACAAAACATAACCTCTCAAGATACCCTCATCAATACTCACTCAGAGGCCTGCGGAGCTGGGCCCGGATGCTGGCGACCCTCTCGCGTGAGCGGTATCGCAGGTCCGCCAGCTTCTTTCTGATCTGTGCTCCGGTCCGCCGCACATTGAAGCGCCTCTGCAGGCCCCGCCGGATCCTCTGCAGGCATACCCTTTTGTGGCGCCTTGGATGCGCCACAGGTAGCCTGCAGCAGTGGTAATCCCACTGGTCCATTTTTTTAACTAAAAAACGGACCTCCTCGTCCGTCCATCTTGGGCCGCATTGTCTGTTTCTCACCGCCGCCATTGCCGCCATTACAAACAACAGCGCATTGGGCGACGCCAGCGCCATGACGTCACAGCGTGCGCACGTTACGTGCGGCCGTACTCGCGACGCAAAACGGTATTGCAATTAAAAAGTGACCGCAGCAGCCATGCGCCCAGCTGGAGCTCGTGAGGTCACATTGCGATCAGAATGGCCACGCAAATCTGTGAATAGCTGCATATCTGAATAGCTGGAGCTCATTATCGTCACCTTGCGATCAGAATGGCATCGCATATCTGTGAATAGCTGCATATCAATAGCTGGAGCTCCTTATCGCCACCTTGCGATCACAATGGCCTCGCAAATCTGTGAATAGCTGCATATCTGAATAGCTGGAGCTCATTATCGTCACCTTGCGATCAGAATGGCATCGCATATCTGTGAATAGCTGCATATCAATAGCTGGAGCTCCTTATCGCCACCTTGCGATCACAATGGCCTCGCAAATCTGTGAATAGCTGCATATCTGAATAGCTGGAGCTCCTTATCGTCACCTTGCGATCAGAATGGCATCGCATATCTGTGAATAGCTGCATATCTGAATAGCTGGAGCTCCTTATCGCCACATTGCGATCACAATGGCCTCGCAAATCTGTGAATAGCTGCATATCTGAATAGCTGGAGCTCATTATCATCACCTTGCGATCAGAATGGCATTGCATATCTGTGAATACCTGGGATTCACTGGTGAATGTTGACCTTTACCTCCCAAAATGTAATTTTATATATTTATATCAATTTTTTAATCTTTAATCTATGACTAAAAATATATGTTATATATTTAAACCTTATATATGCTGCTGTGGTGTATTATGTGTTATTTTTAATTATAAGGTTTGAACGCTAGTGAGACCATGGGCCTTTGAAATAATTGTTAATTTTTTTAATTTTTTTCTTTTTATTTCTTTAACAATCAACTCCTATGACTGATGGTACTCCCATGACCCCGTGTGTGACAAGTAGATACAATGTAAAAAAAAAAATACACAACAAAAAACATTAGAAAAGATTTTAAAAACTACAGGTGCTGGTAACATGTCTCGTTGCCATCCCCATTACTCCCTCCCCACATCTCACCCATCATTATCCCTTCTCCCATATTGATAAAATAATTAAAAAAAAAAGACACAAATACATTTTTAAAATAAAAATTTTTTATTATAAAAACATTGTTAAAAAAAGGGTAAAGTAAAACATTCTCAAAATCAAACTATATCTGCTGCTGCCAACTCACTGCACCAGGCCCATTAAAGTATTGGCAGTACTTGTCTCGGCCGGCCTTCGCATCGTCCTTGCTCCTGCTTTGATTGACAGGTTGAAGGCCTGCAATAGCGGGATCATTGTCACGCCCTTCTCCAAGCACCACGTCACCATTGCTGTCCGAGTCCATGAAGCCTGGCGGACTGTAAGTACCAGCATCACGTTTTCGTAGAAAATTGTGCAGCACACAACAGGCCAACACCACCGAGTCTATGGATTCCAGCTTCATATTGATTGGAGTGTGGAAAACCCTGAAGCGGTTGGCCATTATGCCGAAGGCATTCTCCACAACGCGCCATGCCCTAGACAGTCTGTAATTAAAAATCCGCCTTTCCCCTGTCAAAGTCTTTTGTGGGTATGGTTTCACAAGATGCGCATGAAGGGGGAAGGCTTCATCGCCCACAAACACAAATTTTAGGTTGGCGGTGGTGTCCATGTTGGTTGGCAAGTTAAGTTTATTATTAAACAACCGTTCACCAAAACTTGTGTGCTCCAAAACGCCACCGTCAGAAACCCTTCCATTCATGCCAACATCAACGTCAATAAATTCATAATTGGCATTAACAAGGGCCATGAGGATCACGCTGAAGTAGCCCTTGTAATTATGAAAAAAGGATCCGCTGTTGGCTGGTTGCGTGATCCGCACATGTTTGCCATCCAAGGCACCACCACAGTTTGGGAACTGCCAAATCCTTTCAAAATCAGAGGCAATAATTTGCCATTCCACCACTGATTTGGGAAAAGGCATGTAGCTCCGTAAACTGCGGACGATGGCGTTGCATGTCTCCGGAATTAGTTCTCCAAGCAGCGACCGAGAAATTGCAGCAGAATATTGCAAATCCTTCATTGAACGTCCGGTTGCCAGAAATCGCAGCGTTACTGCCAAACGTTCCTCTGCTGAAACAGCTGCACGCATCCGGGTATCCTGCCGTTCAATGAGTGGCCTCACAGCTTCCAGTAGGAGCTTGAATGAATCCTCCGACATCCGTAGATAATTCCGGAAATCCTGCGGATTCTTCTCCTGCAACTCCCTCACTAGATGCATGTGGGAGAATTTGGACCTCTGCTCCAGCCATTCCCTGGTCCACATGCGACGCTTTCGCTTGGAGCGCCTCTCTTCCACCCGCGCCTCCGCTTGCCGATCTGCCTCCATACAGTCATGGCCAAAAGTTTTGAGAATGACACAAATATTAATTTTTACAAAGTCTACTGCTTCACTTTTTCTAATGGCAATTTGCATATACTCCAGAATGTTATAAAGAGTGATCAGCTTAACAGCAATTACTTGCAAAGTCAATATTTGGCTAGAAAATGAACTTTATCCCCCAAAACACATTTCAACATCATTGCAGCCCTGCCTTAAAAGGACCAGCTAACCTCTTTTCAGTGATTTCTCCATTAACACAGGTGTGGGAGTTGATGAGGACATGGCTGGAGATCAATCTGTCATGATTAAGTAAGAATGACACCACTGGACACTTTAAAAGGAGGCTGGTGCTTGGCATCATTGTTTCTCTTCTGTTAACCATGGTTATCTCTAAAGAAACACGTGCAGTCATCATTGCAATGCACCAAAATGGCCTAACAGGGAAGAGTATCGCAGCTAGAAAGATTGCACCTCAGTCAACAATCTATTGCATCATCAAGAACTTCAAGGAGAGAGGTTCCATTGTTGCCAAAAAGGCTTCAGGGCGCCCAAGAAAGATCAGCAAGCGCCAGGATCGTCTCTTAAAAGTGTTTCAGCTGCGGGATCGGGCTACCAGCAGTGCAGAGCTTGCTCAGGAATGGCAGCAGGCAGGTGTGAGTGCATCTGCACACACTGTGAGGCGGAGACTCTTGGAGCAAGGCCTGGTCTCAAGGAGGGCAGCAAAGAAGCCACTTCTCTCCAGAAAAAACATCATGGACAGACTGATATTCTGCAAAAGGTACAGGCAGTGGACTGCTGAGGACTGGGGTAAAGTTATTTTCTCTGATGAATCCCCTTTTCGATTGTTTGGGACATCAGGAAAACGCCTCATTCGTAGAAGACAAGGTGAGCGCTACCACCAGTCTTGTCTCATGCCAACTGTTAAGCATCCTGAAACCATTCATGTGTGGGGTTGCTTCTCAGCCAAGGGAATCGGCTCTCTCACAGTCTTGCCTAAAAACACAGCCATGAATAAAGAATGGTACCAGAATGTCCTCCAAGAGCAACTTCTCCCAACCCTCCAAGAGCAGTTTGGCGATCAACAATGCCTTTTCCAGCAAGATGGAGCACCTTGCCATAAAGCAAAGGTGATAACTAAATGGCTCAGGGAACAAAACATAGAGATTTTGGGTCCATGGCCTGGAAACTCCCCAGATCTTAATCCCATTGAGAACTTGTGGTCAATCATCAAGAGACGGGTGGACAAACAAAAACCTAAAAATTCTGACAAAATGAAAGCATTGATTGTGCAAGAATGGACTGCTATCAGTCAGGATTTGATCCAGAAGTTGATTGAGAGCATGCCAGGGACAATTGCAGAGGTCCTGAAGAAGAAGGGTCAACACTGCAAATATTGACTTGCTGCATTAACTCATTCTAACTGTCAATATAAGCTTTTGTTACTCATATGTTTGCAATTATTATATTTCTGTCTGTGATAAAAACATCTGTCAAACACACATAAAAACCAGAGGGCAGCAGATCATGTGAAAATATAATATTTGTGTCATTCTCAAAACTTTTGGCCATGACTGTAGATAGTGCAACTGCGACAATAACACGCTCCGCGGTGGACAGGTTCGTGATGTGCAACCTGTACGGTAAAAAAGAGAAAAGTTAATTACTAATTAATTACTATTACTAAAGTGTTTAAACAAAATAAAATAAAGAATAGAATAAATATATATAAAAAAAAATTTCAACTTTTCAGTTAACATTTAATATACAGTTTACAAATGTCTAAAATGGTGGGGGTGTAAAATAAATAAAGCAGACGAAAAAAAAAAAAAAGGTCAGGGTGTAAAATAAATAAAGCAGACAAAAAAAAAATAAAATAAGGTCAGGGGTGTAAAATAAATAAAGCAGACGAAAAAATAAAAAAAAGGAAATTAGGTCAGGGGTGTAAAATAAAAAAAGCAGACGAAAAAAAAATATAAGGTCAGGGGTGTAAAATAAATAAAGCAGACGGAAAAAAAATAAAATAAAGGAAATTAGGTCATTGGTGTAAAATAAAAAAAGCAGACGAAAAAATAAAAAATAAGGTTAAAAACCATTATCAAACAACATCACAAACAATATTTACCTTGAATCCAAATATCCCAAAGATCAAAATCCAAATGGGGATGGATGGTGTTCTAGCGACTCAGACAGGATCGCAAAAACCCACCACTGCGCCACAAACAGGATCGCAAAACTCCGACACACGATACTATCCTCGCAACAACGCACAAAGAGACCCATAAAGTGCTCTGGAAACAATGGATGGGGGCGCAGTTATTATAGCTGAGGTGATGTTATGGTCACCAATCGGAGCTGTAGGGCGTTAACGAAAGAAAACAAAGTCCCGCCTACGCCGCTGACTAATGCGTCGTTAACGAGGTCGCACATCGTTCACAAAAGGTGCCAAACACAGCGATTCAGGCTCACCAGCGGGACGCCAACAATCAAAATACGGTCCAGAACTCTAGTGAACGATCAACGAGATCACAGCAGGGGCCACGTCATTGCTACATGCCACACACAACTACGTCGCTAACGAGATCGCTAAATAGTGACGTATTTTAGCGATCTCGTTAGCGACGCTGTTTAGTGTGGCATACCCTTAAGAGGCTTGCCAGAGCCAATATGTAGGAAAGAGGTCACGATCAATGATTAGTCAAACTAAGAACAATACCCCAAGGAATGAGCCACAAGCTAGGCATGTCAGAACCCTTAAAATAGACTGCCATGCCTGATGTCATCTTGAGGCACTGATTGCCAACACAAGAGAGCTAAAACCTGATCCACAGACCACTAAAACCAGGCAAGGTAAGTAAGAACCCCTATTTGGTCTATGAGAAGAAAACATTCAAACTTTGTTACTACTATCTACATTCCAAGTTTGAAAAAACCAAAAACATCCAAACAGCAGGGTCATTGCAGTCAGTATTTAGCATGCTTAACTAAGAATCCTGCAATTTCGATCAATAACAAATATATAAAACATATAAATACTTCCATAATGGATTCCAACCATGCAATTTGTTTTTATGGTTTCTAAGGATCAATAACTCCCTTTGAAAATCCAATTCAATAAAAGCATAGTCCACTGCTTTGATCTTGATTGTCATATTTCATAATCCAAATGGTGAGAAATATAGACTTTTTGAGTGATTTTCAAGGGTAGGATAATGGCACCTTACCACCTCAGGCATTTTTCAAATCTAATGTGTCACTTTATGTGGTAATAACCTTGACAGCTGTTTTTGCAGGATGGGTACATATTTTCAATTCTACCATTTAGCATTACATACAAACTTTTATATTTCTTTTGTTGGTGGTAGTAAGATAAAAAAAACAGCACTCTAGTGTGTTATTTAATAGTGTTGACTGTATGGGTTAAGTGTAACAGTTGTGACAGTGTCACTGGTTTTATATGTGAGGGGAGGTATGTGTCACACAGGATGCTCTCCTGTGTGAACTAAGACCTACTTTATTTATCTGCCAGCATGTTATATGTTAAAAGGGTGTGGCTGAGCAATGTATAAAAGCTCAGTCCTGTTTTTTTTTCTCTGGTGTGGTCTGGAGAGGAAAGTCTCCAGACAGTATAATGGAAGCTGCAAAGCTTTCCACAAGGACTTTAGCTGTGCAGTTTATGCTACCGAGAGCGGGCGGAACCCACTCATCTATGGACTGAGTTATTGTTTTTTTTTTTTATGTTTTTTCCCGTTTAACCCAGAGGGGTCATGTTTACTTTTATCTGCGAAACCTGCATGAGTTTATGGCTGATAATAAACCAGCAGAAAGAAAAAACCTGAGAACGTGTGTCCTGAGTCTGCCTCCAGGAGAACCGAGCGAGTCGTCTTGCCACAGTTGGTGTGAGAGTGCGTGCAGGATTCCAGGAACACGTGTACCTGCCACAAAGACCGGTGGATGTCCTGGGTTAAGGCTGCCAGCCAGTTAGAGAAGTCCGGCAGCATGGAGGAGCTCGTTAAGCACCTGGTCCAGGCCCAGCAGAGCATACAGCAGCAACACCTACAGAGCCAGCAGAGCATACAGCAGGCCCAGCAGAGCATGCAGCAGCAGCACCAGGAGACGACCAAACTGTTGCTTCAACAGATCCAGTTGCAGCAAAAGTCGCAGCAGCAGCACCAGCAGGAGGCGCAACGGCAGATACAGCTTTTGGCAGACGCCATCCAGAGCAGGGTGGCCACCCCAACCCCAGGGCCGACTGATGATTCTCACGTCAGGAAGGCGGTAAGGCGGGCCATGCAGAAGATGATCCCTGGGGATGATGTGGAAGCATTTCTGACTGTTTTTGAGAGGGTGGCTGATCGGGAGAGACTTCCACCAGCACAGTGGGCAGAGGTTCTGGCGCCATATTTATCGGGTGAACCCCAAAAAGCGTATTTTGACTTGGCGCTGCAAGATGCTAAGGAGTATCCCAAACTAAAGACAGAGATCTTAGCACGTCTGGGAGTGAATATGGCAGTAAGAGCCCAGCGAGTTCATCACTGGGCGTATGCTAGCAACAAACCCCCTCGTTCGCAGATGTTTGACCTATTGCATCTTGTTCAGAAGTGGCTACAACCGGAGTCCTCCACTCCGGCCCAGATGGTTGAGCGGGTGGTGATTGATAGATTCATGCATTCCCTTCCCAAGTCAGTACAGACCTGGGTTGCCCAGGGTGATCCCCAGAACGCAGATGACTTTATCGGCCTGGTAGAGAGGTACCAGGTAGTTGAGAGTTCTCTTGGGAAACCGGATGCAGTCACTTCTCCCTACTGGGATACCCAAAAGGGGGTGGGTTCACCACGGAAGGGGTCTAGAGCCACCACTGGGGGGCGTCCCACTCCTATTGAAGGGGCCTTTAGAACAGTTGGGAAAGATATAGTTTGCTGGCGATGCCACAACCCTGGACATGTAGCCGCCAAGTGTCAAATATCCCCTGAGCCCATGGACTGCAGCCTAGGCAGACGGGTCTCCTATTATGCCTATCCAGCCTGTAGCGTGGACTGTCGACCCGGCAAGGGACCGCAGGCGTGTGCAGTATCCATTAATGGAATAAAAGTGCTTGGGCTGTTGGACTCCGGGAGTCTGGTGACCTTGATCAGAGCATCCCTTCCCCACCAGTTGATCCCTTCCAAAACCCTGGGTGTTCGGTGCATCCATGGTGACGCCAAGGACTATCCCGTGGCCACAGTAACAGTGGGGACAGACTGTGGTGCCCAGTCCCATGAAGTCGGGGTGGTAAAGGACCTGATACATCCCGTCATATTGGGCCGTGATTTTTCCTTATTCTGGGACTTGTGGGGGAAGGGAACTGGACTAAGTAGCATGGGGAAAAGCGAGATCCTTGAAGAAGAACCCCCGACAGAGTCTCAGAGAGAGGAGTTCCCACTGTGCGTCCTTGTTGGTGATGAGGGTGAGACGGTGACCGAGGAGGCCGACCTACCTGCGTTAGATATGTCCAGAGAGAACTTTGGGACTGCTCAAGTTCGAGACCTGACCTTAAAAGGGGCGTTCGACCAGGTTACTGTATGTAATGGGGTTGCCCAAGAGCCGGGGGCCGACACCAGATTCCCCCACTTTGCAGTACAGGGGGAGTTGCTATATCGGGTGGCCAAACTGAGGGGCGGTGAGATAGTGGAACAGCTGTTGGCCATACAGACGGCGGGTGCTAGACATGGCCCATTCACATGTTCTGGGGGGACACCTAGGGGTCGAGAAAACTCAGGAGAGGATACTGAGTGTAACGAATGGAAGCGGAGGCAGAGGTGGTGAAGTTCACATTCGTTTTTATTTTTTAATGTGGAACCTCGAGACCGCGGTCCGGGGGGCTCCGAAGGGGGCGTAACTAGTGAGCCCCGGGTACCCGTAGTAAGGCCCCTCGAACAGGACCAGAATGGAATACCCGGAGGACACAGGTGCTACCTCCAGTTAGACCCCGGACACGTGGCAGCTGTCCCAGAGGGACCAAAAGGGTAACAGGTATTTACAGAGTCCGTGGAGGGTTCTTGACGGAGAAGGGTAAGGTCCTGGTCCAGAACGGATGGTAGTAGGCTGGCTCCAGTGACCTTGTCACGGTCCGCGGGTACGGATGGCTGATGGCGGAACGGGATGACACTTGCGCCAGTAATAGCCGAGATTGTCCAGGTTAGCCAGATACGGGTTAGCAATGATCTGAGGAGGCAAACAGTATCAGCGAAGCACAGAGACTGCAGACGCAGCGCAGACAGATCAGGAACAGAACCGGATGTAGCAATGATAGAACACGTTGCTCCGGCACTCCCCTAATGGTGGAGTGACCAGATATAGTACTGAGTGTGCAGCCATTGGTTAATTAGCTATTTCAAAAAATGCACGCTGCCCCTTTAAGAGAGACGGTGGGCGCGGCCTCGCGTCCTAAGCAGACTATCTGGAGGCCTGCCAGCAGCATGCCAGGAAGTGGAGGAGGACACAGGACGCCGAGGAGCAGATGGGACAGGTGAGTGAGCAGAACGGAGTGCAGAGCCAGCGCTGGGACCGAGTGTAACAGTATCCCCCTCTTTACTCCCCCTCTTTTTCAAGCCTGCGTGAAATCTTTTAAGAAGAAGAGGAGCCTGGATGTTCTCTTTAGGCTCCCAAGATCTCTCCTCAGGACCAAAACCTTTCCAGTCCACCAGGTAATAGATCCTACCTCTTACTCTCTTAGAGGCCAAGATATGTTTTACCTCAAAAACATCATCCTCAGAGACCGGATCAGGAGTGGTACCCGGGTCCTTAAAGAAGGAGCTCAACACTACTGGTTTGAGGAGGGAAACATGAAAGGAGTTAGGTACTCGTAGAGAATTAGGCAATTTTAGTTTATAGAGACCGGGTTGATTTGTCTCAAGACTTCAAAGGGACCAATGAAACGGGACCCAATTTGTACGATGGTAACTTCAGACGGATGTACTTGGAGGAGAGCCATACCTTGTCTCCTGGACGAAAGATGGGAGCCTCCAAACGTCTTTTGTCCGCATGCGTTTTCATACGTAGAGAAGCTTTCTCCAAAGCCGACCTGGTCTCTCTCCAAATGTCCGAGAAATTCTTAGACAAGGTATCGACTGCCGGAACATCAGACAATCCCGAGACAGGAAGAGGAATTCCGGGTTGCTGTCCAAACACAATCTGAAAGGGAGACTTTCCAGAAGATTCACTTACTTGGTTGTTGTAGGAGAATTCCGCCCAGGCAGTAATTCTACCCAGTCATTATGATGAGCGTTGACGAAGTGATGCAGTATCCAGCCAGGATTTGATTGATCCTCTCCACTTGCCCATTAGACTGGGATGATATGCAGAAGAAAAATCTAGTTCAATTTTTACCATTTTACAGAGTCCTCTCCAGAACTTAGAGGTGAACTGGACGCCCCTGTCGGACACGATGTGGAGAGGAAATCCATGTAGACGGAAGATGTGCTGAATGAAGTGAGTGGCCAGTTCTGGAGCGGACAGGAGGCCAGATAGCGGAACGAAGTGGGCCATTTTAGAGAAGCGGTCCACCACAACCCATACCACTGAGCAGCCAGAGAAATGGGAAGATCCGTGATGAAATCCATCACGATGTGCTGCCAGGGAGCGGACGGAATCGGAAGAGGCAGAAGCCTGCCGGCTGGTAGATGTTTGACAGTTTTGTTACGGGCACATGAAGGACAGGCTGCGACGAACTCCTGAATATCCTTGCCCATGGTAGGCCACCAGTAATAACGGGAGATGAGTTGCTGCATCTTTCTCAGACCAGCATGGCCAGCTAACTTAGAAGAATGACCCCAGCGCAGAACACGACTACGATCAGAGGCGGACACGAAAGTCTTCCCAGGAGGAAGCCGGGCCAGATCAGTGGAGGCAACAGAGACTAACTTAGAAGGTTCAATAATGTGCTGAGGTTCCTCCTCCAGTTCAGGAGGCAAGAAGGCTCTAGAGAGTGCGTCTGCCTTGATGTTCTTGTCAGCTGGACGGAAATGAAGTACAAAATTGAAACGGGCAAAAAATAATGCCCAACGGCCTGACGGGGATTCAGTCTTAAAGCAGATTGGAGATAGGCAAGGTTTTTATGGTCGGTGAATATGATTACCTGGTGATGAGCTCCTTCAAGAAGATGTCTCCATTCTTGCAGAGCCAATTGATGGCCAACAGTTCGCGATCACCGACAGAGTAGTTCCTTTCTGCAGGAGAAAAAACCTTGGAAAAAAAACCACACGAGATCATCCGCCCGGTAGACAACTTCTGGGTCAGAACTGCTCCTGCACCTATGGAAGAAGCGTCAACTTCAAGAAAAAATTGCTCACTTGAATTAGGACGATGGAGAACGGGTGCGGAAGCGAAGGCTTTTTTGAGAGAAACAAAGGCCTCTTCTGCCTCGGAGGACCATTCCTTAGAGTTTACACCTTTCCGGGTTAAGGCTGTGATTGGAGCCACTCGGGTGGAAAAGTGTGGAATAAATTGCCGGTAGTAATTGGCGAACCCGAGGAACCTTTGTATGGCTTTTAGCCCAGACGGACGAGGCCAGTTGGGAACTGCAGACAACTTCTCCGGATCCATCTTTAATACTGTGGAAGATACATTGTACCCAAGGAAAGGCAAAGAAGACTGCTCAAAGAGGCATTTCTCATATTTGGCATATAGCCTGTTCTCTCTCAGTCTTTGAAAGACCAGGCGTACTTGCCTCCGGTGTGACGTCAAGTCAGCAGAAAAAATCAAAATATCGTCCAGGTAAACCACGACACAAGTATAGAGCAAGTCCCTGAAAATGTCATTAACAAATTCCTGAAAAACCGCAGGTGCATTGCTTAGGCCGAATGGCATTACCAGGTATTCATAGTGGCCGTCACGGGTGTTGAAAGCTGTTTTCCATTCGTCCCCCTCTCTGACTCGGATCAGGTTGTAGGCCCCTCTGAGGTCCAATTTGGTGAAGATCTTGGCCCCTCGGAGACGATCAAACAGCTCTGAAATAAGAGGTAATGGATACCTGTTTTTTTACCGTGATTTGATTTAGACCCCGATAGTCAATGCAGGGCCGCAAGGATCCATCCTTTTTCTTCACAAAGAAGAATCCAGCTCCTGCCGGTGACGATGACTTTCGGATAAATCCTCTAGCCAGATTCTCTTGGATGTAGTCCGACATGGCCTGAGTCTCTGCCTGTGAAAGGGGATAAACTCTCCCGCGAGAAGGAGATGCTCCAGAAGAAGCTCTATCTGACAGTCATACGACCTGTGTGGAGGTAGTCTCTCAGCCTCCTTTTTCCCAAAGACGTCAGAGAAGGACCAATAGACGGAAGGCAACCCTGGCAGGATATCAGGCTGGACTGGAGGCGAAACAGGTTGAATCCGGGTTAAGCAACGATTCATGCAGGTATCTCCCTAATGCAGAACTTCTCCAGTTTTCCAATTAAGGACTGGTTCATGCATCTGGAGCCAAGGTAAACCTAAAAGCATGGATGGGATAAACCGGAAATACATAAAATCGCATTCGTTCAGTATGCATTAGACCTACCCGAGTTCCACCAACTCGGTTTGAAACTGGACTGGCTCGGTCAGCGGTTTGCCATCCACGCGGACACCTGTAACGGATCAGGAAGACGCTGGACTGGTAAGCGTAATGATCCACAACCGCCTGCTGGATGAAGTTCCCTGCAGCTCCAGAATCCAGTAGACAATGTTCGGAGAATTTTATTGCTCCATAGGACACGGAGACTGAGATGTGTAAAGAGGGAGAGGACTGTTCTCTACCTAGGTTGGCCCCTCCTACCGGACCTAGGCACTGGAGTTTCCCGACTTTTTAGGACAGAAATGGATCAAATGTTCAGAACTACCGCAGTAGTAACAACTTCCCTCCTTGCGACGTGCCTCCCGGCGGCGGGTGGCCAAACTTACATGGTCCACCTCCATGGCCTCGGAGGCGGAGGGCGAAGTACCTGTTTTGTACAAATTAGAGTCCAGGTTGTTATGTTACGGTAGCTGAGGAGTGCAGGTAAAAAAGGAAATACACCAGAGCAGTTGGAATCTATGAGATTGCAGTACCCTGACTAACCACCACAACTAGAGGCAGCCGTGGAGCGTTCCTACGTTGGTCCTAGACGCCTCGTCACAGCCTGAGAAACTAACTACACCTAAAGATAGAAATAGGAAAGCTATCTGCCCCGAGCAGAACCCCAAAGATAATAGAAAGCCCCAAACATGTAATGGCGGTTAGACAAGAGGAAATACTGACACAGAAAGAAAATAGTATGAGCAAACGCTGGGGCCCAAACTATCTAAATAGAAAAGGATAGGAAGGGTACTTACTACAATCTCAGAAAACCCTGAAAAAACACCAACTCTACTAATTTCAAAATCACCTGAGATCACACGACCTCTACCACCTAAATTAGTTCTCTGGTGTAACAAAAACAAAACAGCAGCCACTGAAAAAAAAACTGGAAAAAGCAAAAGTACAAAACACAGTGGCTGGACTAAACTGAGAGGGCAAAAGCCCCCGGAGAGGACCCTGAAGGCCCCCACAGAAGTGCAGGACAAAATGCAAAAATATAGCAAAAACACAAAATAAGAAATTGTCTTATCTGATAGCAGGAGATGCAGACACAACACAGCAGGCTACAAGGGAAACTGGAAAGAAGGATTCAGACCAGAACAATTGATCACCGGCAACCCTGATGGGAAAATGACTCCCTTATATAAGACCAATCAGTAACACCTGATTCCCAGTCCTCACAATCCTCACTAGTACCGCTTGTAACCACCAGAGGGAGCCTCTGCTCAGAACTCATCTCAAACCCATTCACAACAGTACCCCCCCCCTTGAGGAGGGGTCACCGAACCCTCATTTGAGCAACCAGGTCGGTCAGGATGAGTTCTATGATACGCACGGATAAGTCTCCTAGCATGGATGTCCGAAGCAAACACCCAAGAATTGTCTTCCTGACCATAACCTCTCCATTTAACCAAATACTGGAGTCTTCGTCTAGAAAAACGAGAATCCAATATTTTCTCAACCATATACTCCAGATTGCCCTCAACCAAAACAGGGTCAGGAGGCACAGCAGCAGGAACCACTGGCTCAACAAACCTCTTCAACAAGGACTTGTGGAACACGTTATGGATCTTAAATGTCCCTGGAAGAAGCAAACGAAAAGAAACAGGATTAATAATCTCCATGATCTTATAAGGTCCAATGAACCTAGGCTTAAATTTAGGAGATGCTACTCTCATAGGAATATTCTTTGAGGACAACCAGACCAAGTCCCCCACTTTAAACCGAGGACCATCAGTCCTATGCCGGTTACAAACCGCTGGGCCTTCTCCTGAGAGAGGGACAACCTCTCCACTACCTGGTCCCAAATCTGCTGCAACGCTCAACAACAGAGTCCACAACCTGGACAGACAGAAGCCTCCGTCTGTCCTGAAGAAAATCGAGGTGAAACCCAGAATTACAGAAAACGGAGACATCAAAGTGGCAGAGCTAGCCCTATTATTAAGAGCAAACTCAGCCAAAGGCAAAAAAGAGACCAGTCATCCTGATCAGCAGACACAAAGCATCTTAGATAAGTCTCCAATGATGGGTTTGTTCTCTCAGTTTGACCTTGGTCTGAGGAGAAATGCCGAGGAGAAAAGACAATTGAACACCCAGTTAGACAAAAGTCCTCCAAAATCTGGAAACAAACTGGACTCCTCTGTCAGACACATTTCTCAGGAATGCCGTGTAAACGAACCACGTGCTGAAGGAACAACGGCACCAATTCAGAGGAGGAAGGCAACTTAGGTAATGGCACAAGATGTATCATTTTGGAAAACCTATCACAAATTACCCAGATGGTGGTCATTCTCTAGAAACAGGAAGATCGGAAATGAATCCATAGAGATATGGTCCATGGGTCCTCTTGGGCACAGGCAATGCATCAACAAACCACTAGAGCGAGAGCAAGGCTTGGAGCGAGAGCAAGTCCCGCAGGACTGCACAAATTCCCTGACATCGCGAGACAAGGTAGGCCACCAAAGGACCGACTAACCAAGTCTCTGTACCAAAAATTCCGGGATGCCCAGCCAAAGCGGAAATGAAAACTCAGACATCACACTCTTTTTTCCATTGGTCCGGGACAAACAATTTTCCAACAGGCAGCGTCGGGCCTATCCTCCTGACACCCTCCAGAGCAAGTCTCAAATTGGCGAGATGGCGGAAAGAACTACACCCTCCTTCAAAATAACAGAGGGATCAGATAGCTCAGGAGAGTCCGCAAGGAAACTCCTCGAGAGGGCATCCGCCTTAACATTCTTAGTGCCAGGAAGAAAGGAAACCACAAAATTAAAACGTGTGAAAAACAAGCCCACCTGGCCTGTCTAGGTTGAGTACTTGAGTTCCAGATAGACCAGTTTTAGGTCCGAAGGACCACCACCTGATGTTTGGCTCCCCCACCAATGTCTCCACTCTTCAAAAGCCCCTTCATGGCCAATAACTCCCATTACCCACGTCTAATTACGTTCGTAGAGAAAATTTTCGAGAGAAAAAGGCAAAAGGGGGTTACTTTAGGGTTCTGGATCTTTTTGGACAAAACGGCACTGCCCCAATTTCAGAGGCATCAACCTCCACCTGAAAGGCAGAGAAAATCAGGCGCCGTAGAACAGGAGCAAAGTGAATCTCTGCTTAAGTTCCTGAAACGCAGAGACTGCCTCGGAGGCCATTCACCACATAAACCCTTTTCTGGTCAAATCATTAATGGTTTAACAATAACCGAGAAATTACCAATAAATTTACATAAAATTGGCAAACCCCAAAAAAATTCTGAAGAGCCTTTAAATGAAGTAGGTTGGACCCAATCACAGAGGCCTGAACCTTGACCGGGCCATTTCAATAACGTGGGGAAAAAAGAATCCAGAAATGAGATTTTCTGTAGCCAAAAAGACACTTTGACCCCACTACGAGCATTCTCTCTCAAAATCTGGAATCAGTTCGAAATTTTTCACATGAGAGTCCCATCATTAGAAAAAATCAAGAAATCATCCAAAAAACAATCAGAAACTTGTCCACAAAATCCCTGAAAATTCATTCTGAAGGACTGGAGCGGAAGGAGCATTTAGTGACCCAAAGGGCATCACAAGGTATCAAAATGCCCTTCAGGGGTGTTAAATGCTGTCTTCCATTCAACCCGGCTTAGCGAAAAGGTTTAACGCCCCCCTGGGTCAAGCTGGAAACCAAAGTAGCGTTTTTCACCCGGAAAACGGGTCAAAATCAAGGGTAACGGGTATTGATATTTCAAGTATTTGTTCAAAACGATAATCAATACAGGGGCCCTTTAAAATGAACCACTTTTTGGCCAAAAAAAAAAAAAACCCCGGACCAAGGGGAAGAGGAGGCTGATATGACCCTTCTCCAATGATTCCTTGATATAAACCGCATACGTCTGTTCAGTACGAAAGTTAAAAGGCGCCTTTAGGGAATTTATACCGGGGCACAATTTTCAATAGCGCAGTCATAGCTCCATGGGGAGTAAGGACGATTACTTTCCAAAAAAACACATCAGAAAAATCAAACAAAAAGTCAGGAACATCCTCAGCCTGGGGGGGAGGCGAAAAAACAGGGTTTGGTATTAACACATTGGCGCCCAAACGGTTACAGACACAGATTTCCAACCAAAACAGATTTGAGACTGTAAACCAAGGGAAACCCAGCACTATAATTCATGCAGATTATATAAACCAAAAATTTGCAGCACTCCTGGTGACAGGTTCAACCCCATTATCACCGAGTAGAAAAATGGGGTTTATTTCCCAAAGGGGTAAATCGTCCCAGAAAGGAAAGACTTTTTGTTGGGGATCAAGGGAAACCCACAACGTTTACAAAATCTAATCCATAGGTTAAAGCGCCCAGAATCAACGAAAGCCTGAGCAGAAAATGAGGCAGAGAGCTACAGGTGACAGTTTATTTAAAAAAAAGTCTAACACTACCCAAGAAAATGACGTGCAAAATGTCTTCCCCGCTTTTAGGGCAACTGAAAAGCATGAAGGCTCACCACAGAGAAACATAACCATTGCGCTTCAAACTCGCGCTGTCCCCAGACACCACTCCATACCGCATGGCTCAGCAGCTGGCTCACAAGGCAACACCACTCCACCATACTTCTCCGCTCACGCAAACGCTGTCAATTTGAACGCCCAATGAAAAGAATCATTGAGACAAGGGGACGGGAATCCCACCATAACATCCTTTAATTATCCACAGACCCTTCCGGAAAAGGGCCGCCAAAGCGTCGTCATTCCACTTGGTCAGGACGCCCACCTACGAATCTCTGACAGATAACAAGCGTCCCTAAACCCCTATTTAATGCCAACAAGGCTTTTTCCCGCTTGACAGTGACATTAGGTCATCGTACAATAACCCAAAGCCTGAAAAAATGCATCAAACACTCAAAACAGGATCCCCAGTATCAGGGAAAAAGCCCAATCCCCGAGTCGCGCGCGGAGAGAGATATAATTTGAACCTGCTGGGGCGTTTCCTGAGGACTTTAGATTTTAAGGCAAAAACAATTTACAATTATTTTGAAATTCTAAACTTAGCCGATCCCCAAAAACAAATTGGCATGGGGATCCGGTTCCACAACAGGCAACCTAGCAAGATATGCACAATACCTGAACCTCGGGCAAAACTGATCCACACGGCCAGACACTGTGCAAACTCCATTGGGAGAAAAGATCCTCCCACACCCAAGAACAGAGGGAAAAAAAAAAAATGCAACAAACGAAAAATATCTCTGACAATTTTTCCTTCAAAATTTTTTCCCTTCTGTTACCAAACAATTTTAGGTCGGTGATACTGTTATTTAGGTGTGAGGGTGCAGAAAAAAGGAAATACACCAGAGCAGTGGAATCTAGAATTGCAGTCCCTGACTAACCACCACAATAAGGCAGCCGTGGCGTTCTAGTTGATCCTAGACGCCTCGTACAGCCTGAAAACTAACTACACCTAAAGAAAAATAGGAAAGCATCTGCCCCGGAGCAGAACCCCAAAGATAATAGAAAGCCCCCAACATTAATGGCGGTTAGACAAGGGGGAATACGACACAGAAAGAAAATAGTATGACAAAAGCTGGGCCCAAACTATCTAAATAGAAAAGGATAGGAAGGGTATTACGCAATCTAGAAAACCCTGAAAAAAACCCAACTCACTAATTTCAAAATCACCTGAATCACACGACCTCTACCACCTAAATTGTTCTCTGGAAACAAAAAAAAAAACGCACCACTAAAAAAAAAAAAGAAAAAGCAAAAGTAAAAAACAAGTGGCTGGACAAATGAGAGGGAAAAAAGGGGGACAAAATGCAAAAATATAGCAAAAACCAAAATAAAAATTGTCTTATTGATGCAGAGATGCAGACACAACACAGCAGGCAAAAGGGAAAAAAAAAAGGGGATTCAGAAAAAAAATGACAGGCAACCCTGATGGGAAAATGCCCCCCCTTATAAAGCCTCAGAACCCTGATTCCCAGTCCTCAAAACCCCTCCTATACCGCTTGTAACCACCAGGGAGCCTGCTCAGAACTCTCTCAAACCCATTAAAAACACCAGGTATAGTTTTTTTGTCCCCCTTGATCTCCATGGAGACCCCCTAAAGAGGTAAATTGGGTTTTTTCCAAGGGGAATTGTCTTCCAAGGGGTGGTCTGCCCGCCCGCCTCTCATCCTTTCTTCCAAAAAGGCCTTCCCCCAGAATTAAACCCGGGGGCCTCATTGTTCCACGAAATTTTCAGCGGGGGGTGGGAAATTTTTAACAGCATAGGGGCTACCGTGAGAGTCCTTGGGGCGGGGGCAAGCAGAGCTGAGGCAGAAAAAGGGGGGGCCCCCGGTTCATCGAAACCTGCGAAAAGCCTCTGGAAAAAGATTGAAGATGTTAACCACGGATCCCCCCTCCCATAGGGTTTTTACCAGGCGAGGGCCTCCCCCCCAGGTGTGACTTATAAGCCCACCTTGGCGGGGTCAGAAGCAAACAATCCCCAAATTCGAATGTAATTCACTGATTGGGAAACCCGACACGAGGGGTCCCCCGGGGAAAGGGGTGGAGCCGCCGGGGGGACCTGATTCCATGGGAACTGGTACCTTTATGTAGAAGAGTGGGGTGCAGGGGGCCCCTAAGAATCAGGGGTAGACAAGCTGCGTTGATAAGTCGTGATTTTCCTGTTGAAACCCAAACGGGTCACCTCCGGCACGATCCGTGTCGAATTCGGGATCCACGGTTCCATGGCCGGGCAATCTTAACGAAGGAAGCGGGGCAAGGTGGGAAGTTCCATTTGTTTTTTTTTTTTAATGGGAAAACCTCGAGACCGCGGTCCGGGGGCTCCAAAGGGGGCAAAACTAGGGCCCCGGGTCCCGTAGTAAGGCCCCTCGAACAGGACCAAATAATACCCAAAGGGGACCAGGGCTACCTCCATTTTTGCCCCCCCCCCGTGGCAGCGTCCCGAGGGCCAAAAAAGGGGGAAAAGGTATTTCAGATCGGGGGGGTTCTTGGGGAGAAGGGTAAGGCCCCGGTCCAGAAGGGGGTAGAGGCTGGCTCCGTGTTGTCACGGTCCAGGGGGCGGATGGCTGAGGGGGGAACGGGTACACTTCGCCAGTAATACCGAGATTGCCCGGTTAGCCAGATACGGGGGTTGCAAGTCTGGGAGACAAACAGTATCAGCGAAGCACAGAACTGCAGACCAGCGCAGACAGACGGAAAGAACCGGGGTAGCAATGATGAACACGTTCTTCCGGGGCTCCCCTAATGGTGGAGGCCAGATTGTACTGAGTGGCAGCCTTTTGGTTAATTGTATTTTTAAAAAAAGCCGCTGCCCCTTTAAGAGGACGGTGGGCGCGGCCTCGGGTCCTAAGCGACTACGGGGCCTCCACACGGGCCGGGAAAGGGGGAGGGGACGGCGCCGGGACAATGGGGGAGGTGAGTGAGCAGAACGGATGCGACCAGCCTGGGACCGAGTGTAACAGTTTTCCCCCTCTTTACCCCCTCTTTTCAAGCCTGCGTGAAATTTTTAAGAAGAAAGGAGCCGGAAGTTCTCTTTAGGCTCCAAGATCTCTCCTCAGGCCAAAACCTTTCCTTCCCCAGTAATAACCCTTTAAAACCTTAGAGGCCAAAATGTTTTACCCAAAAACATCATCCTCAAGACCGGATCAGGGGTGGACCCCGGGTCCTTAAAGAAGGGGGTAACACTACGGTTTGAGGAGGGGAAACAAAAAGGAGTTAGTACTGTAAAAGGAATTGGCAATTTTAGTTTATAAGGACCGGGGGGTTTTGTCTCAAACTTCAAAAAGGGCCAAAAACGGGGACCCAATTTTTGTGGAACTTAACGGTGTACTTGGAGGAGAGCCTACCTTTTCTCCAGACGAAAGATGGGACCTCCCCAAAGTCTTTTGTCCGCAGGTTTTTTCATACGTAAGAAGCTTTCTCCAAAGCCGACCGGTCTCTCTCCAAAAATCCGAGAAATTCTTAACAAGGGGCGACTGCCGGAACATCAACACCCGAACAGGGGAAAAATTCCGGGGTTTCTTTTCCCAAACACAA
>JARQOD010011623.1:0-22717 GCA_033576555.1 Oophaga sylvatica
CTACCCTGAAGAAGACTTTGAAGGAGGCCTATGCTGACTTCTCGCAGCCGTTCATCTTACACACTGAGGGGAGTCTACAGGGGCTCTGAGCATGCTATCCCACATGCAGGACGAAAAGAGCGCATCAGATCATATGCCAGTCGGTCTCTACATGACTCGGAAAAGAATCCAGAAAACTACAGTTCATTCAAACTGGAGCTGTTGGCGCTGGTGTAGGCGATGACTGTGAAGTTTGCGGAGTATTTGGCTGTCTCAGAAGTTCACGTACGAAGGGATAACAATCACTGGCTCATCTAGAAACCGCTAAGTTAGGGGCACTAAAACAACGATGTGTAGCCCGGATGGCCAAGTTCCGATACAGAATCTCCTACAAGAGAGGAGCAGAGAATGTTCATGCTGATGCCCTTTCTCGAGTGAATTATCGTAAACCAGTGCCCAGTCGGGAGAGAGCTGGAGGCCGTGGAAGTTCCAAACTTTGGAGGAACTGCCAGGATGGTGGCAGCTATGTGGGAGACTGGTCAAGAAGAAGCACGTGTGAGTTTGCTGGAGCTGCCCTGTGATGAGTGGGTCCGAATACAGAAGGAGGATAAGGAGATAGCCCAGCTGAGATGGTGGGTCGTGTCTAGACAGAGGCCCAGCCGAAGCGAGAGGAGGTCTGCCTCACCTGAGATGCTGAGGATGCTGCGCCAGTGGGAGAGACTGCGGTTGCGGGATGGTATCCTGTACAGAAGAATGTTCCTCCAATTGGAGCTTGGCCTTGTCTGGCAGACGGTTATCCACTTGTCTCTGGTAGATCAGGTAGCTACCGAAGCGCATGAAAAAGGAGCGAACTTCGGGCAGGAAAAAACACTCCAGTGGTTGCAGCGCCTGTTCTATCATCCCAGTATGAGGAACAGCATGGAAAGGGTCTGTCAACAGTGTCGGAGTTGTGAGCTGGTCAAAACGCCAGAACAACGGGCCCCCACTGAGACGGTGAAGTCCTCCGGCCCTATGGATCTACTGGCCATAGACTACCTGACCATTGGACTAGCACATCAAGGCTATGAGCACTGTTTGGTGATGATAGACCATTTTACTAAGTTTGCCGTAGTGACACCAACACGGGACCCGACTGCCGAGTCTGCTGCTCACGCAGTCACACTTCATTCAGTGTTACGGGCGCCCCAAACACATCCATTCTGATCAGGGGGCCTGCTTCCTCTGGAAAGTGATGGAGGAGCTGCACCAGCTGTACAAAATCAATAATTCTCGGACAACTCCTTATCATTCACAGGGGAACTGAGCTTGTGAGAGATTTAACAGCACCCTGATCCAGATTCTGAGGACACTAGAAGAGGATCAGAAGGCACGTTGGATTGAGTTCGTCCCTGAATTGGTGTGAGTGTATAACAATCGGAAACATAGCACCACCGGCTTCGGACGGTCCGGAAAGGAGTTGGAGCCCGAGGAGGACTACCCACGGACGGGGGTGTACTCCTGGGTTCAAGAACACCGTCGTCGGCTACGGACTATCCATCAGCTAGTGCAGGACCGGCTGCAGGAATTGGAACATCCTCAAGTCATTCCTCAAAAAGGGACAGCTCTGCGGCCTGGAGAACCGAGTCTTGGTGAGAGAAAAGTGCCCACACAACAAATTGGAGTGCTGGTGGGAGAAAAGGCCGTACAGGGTGAAGCGACGACTTGGCAACAAGGGTCCTGCCTACGAGGTCCAGCCAGAAATGGAAGAAGGGGCTCCCACTCGCACGCTGCATCGGAATATGCTGAGTCCTTGTTTGTCTCGAGATCCCGAACCAGTTCAATTGGCTCCAGTACCCTCACCGGCTGTACCAGTGGTCAATGTTGATGTTGAAGATGAGGAAGACACCCAATTTCCCCATAGGACCCGGAAGCAGGGCCGGAGACTGAAATTACCAACATGCCAACAGTGGCCCTGACTCCAGTTCCTCCCACAACGGCTGACACCGTTGTCCCTGCTGAGCTGAGACGCTCTAAACGTTCAACGACTGGTATACCTCCCGTTCGCTACAATCAGGATGAGTTCATCTGGCAGCAGATTGCGCAGGGATTGGAAGATTGTCAGCAGGAACTTCAGAAACTCTCGCCCGTGAGATGGTGAGCTAAAAGAGAGGGGGAATGTAAGGGAGTGAAGCACAGGAAGAGTTGCAAGGGTGTTAGCTCCTTTGCTCCATGTCCAGAACCTTGGTGCTATACAGCAGGTTTCCCGGGGAGGACGTTTGGGGATGCAGACAGGAAGCGAGGGAGCCTCAGGGCGGGAGAGTTTGGCGCGCAGACCAGAGAAAAGCGTGTGCAGCAGACAGAGGTACAGAGAGCTGCATGTGAGAGAGGGAGGATTCCTCTCAGTGAGAAATCTAAGACAGGGGAACGGAACAGACTGGCTGCAGACTGTGAGAACGTGAATGCAAAGTCCCCTGAGATTGAAACCAGACTCGCTAATGAGCGCACGGGGACAGAGACTCGCTCGCATAGTCGCTGTGGCCATAGTGACGGGTCAGAGCCCCTGACCCCAATAATAAAAAGAGAACTCGGCACTCAACTTAACGAAAAGGGTAAGTATTTATTGTAGTCCACGGTAGTGAAACGTTTCGGTCCTGAAATTCGGACCTTCATCAGCCACTACATATATGCAATACAAGAAAATAAAGCAAAAAAATTGTTCAAGATTCTTTCAATAGAAAAAAACAAAATAGAATAGGTACAAAAAAAAATAATTTAACTAAGGTATATACATTAACATGATATGAGTGTGGTTAATCAAGACAGTAATCTTTAAATAGAATAATGCTTGTGCTCAAATAGTTAAGAACAGACTCATTGAACCAGAAAAGAAACATGATGGTGATATCGCACAGAAAGAAAAACATACCATGTGGTACTGGGAGGGGGTAAAGTTACCCAATTCAAAGGTAGGCAGTAGATACTGATCGGATCTAGTGGGTGATAGAGACCATAATGAAAAAGTGACAACGGCCGATGATTAGTTTCAATATGGAGGGTAGAACATACCAGGTAGATCGCCAGTTTGAGCCCTGATGTCAGGGGTTAAGGTGAGTATCTGAAAGAAATAGCCTCATTCAATTCAGCTGGAAGTGGAGGCGTATAGAGAGATTGATCCGGTATGCTGACCGGCGGGGATCATACCTGGGTGAGAGTTAAAGTCCAGTCTCCACTGTATGCCGTGAGGAGGACGCGGTATCCACCGCTAGTCCTTGTGCAGTGAAGGCAGACTCAGCGTGGGAGACTAAAAAGGGGAGGGGCGGGACTAGCGATCCAGCCCCGCCAATGGCAGTGGTGGGTGTGAGAACTGGGGGCGTCATAGGCGGAGACTAATGGCCGTGCGTGTCACAAGGAAAGTGTTGCGTTCCAGAGTGGGTGCCGAGACAGATTCCAGTATCAGGAGATCAATAGCATGTGAGGTAACGTGCTCAGAGGTGGGAGCGCATGGTGGCCCATTGCTTAGCAGAAGATCCACAGAATATTCTTTTAGCACAATCGGCTCTAAAGGAAAGGAAACATATCATCAATAAATGCAAGGAAAACCGGTATTATGTAAATAAATAGGTGGATGCACCAAGTATCATACTGAAGATCACAAATAGGGAAAGGATATCTTATTATAGCACATATTAGAGGTATGCATAAATAAATATTATATTATAAGCAGGTGATCACAGAGCAGTATTTATAAATAAACAGCATAGAATCATTGGTAACCTGTAACTAAATTTAGTGGATTATATAGAAATTTGGTTTGTTCACAAATGTGCATGGAGCCTGTGGAAATATATATATATCATATTATAGCACATAATGGAGGTGTCAAGAACACCGCACTGCACATGCTCACTGAGCCAGTGCACGTGTCCTGAATAAAACAAACTGTGCTCGAGGATACCTGAGGAGCGGGACAGCAGTAATGAATGTGTACTGCAGACTAACAGGACCTGCAGCATGTGACTGCTGGGGGCGTGGCCTCAGCTCCAGAGATCTAGGAACTGCAGGAAAACTCCTAGCAGGGTAACGACGAGATAAAGTTACCAAGGGGCAAAGACAGGGACGAAAACCAGGACAGGCCAAGATCAGAGCACAAGATAGCACGACAGTACCAAAGGGTAAGACAGAACGGATAGTCAGGACGTAGCAATAGATTAGTAAACCAGAGCGGGCAATGGACAGTACAATAGAGACAAAACTGTAACGGAGTATCGATAGCCAAGCCAGGAGGTCAGAACCGGAGAAGACAATATAAGCAAAACGTGAGACAGAGAGCAGAGTGAGCAAACAGACCGGGTCATACACGGGAGTCAAACAAGCAGAGCAGTATACACACAAACCAGAGGGGTCAGACACACAGTCAAAACAACAGTATAGCTGACAGAGAATCTCCCTTTGGACTGGGTATAAATACCCTCCCAGATCCAAAGGGAGGCCAGCAAAAGTTAACCCTGAGTGGACAGGACATTAACCATGTCCTATATTATGCCAGGAGGCCAGCAAAAGTTAACCCAGAATGGACATTACATTAACCATGTCCTATACCATGACAGTACCCCCCCTTAATGGGGGGCCACTGGACCTCCAGGCCTCTCAGGATATCTGGCATGAAAAGCCTGTACCAGTCGATCGGCATGTACCGAACTGGCCGGAACCCATGACCGATCTTCAATGGAGTATCCCTTCCAATGAATAAGGTACTGAAGTCTCCGGCGCACCCACCGCGAATAAATGATGCGCCCTACCTCGTACTCCAGTTGACCGTCTACCAACACTGGTGGAACCATGGATGAGGGATCTTCTCTAACCGTCCCCACAGGTTTTAATAAGGACCTGTGGAAGACGTTAGATATTTTGAAGGAGGTTGGCAACTGAAGCCTGTACGCCACTGGATTGATCACCTCTACAATCTTGTATGGGCCAATAAATTTGGGGCCCAGCTTCATAGAGGGTATCTTAAGTTTGATGTTACGGGTGGACAACCAGACCTTTTCCCCCACTGTCAACGTAGGACCCAACCCCCTCCTCTGTCCGCAAAATGCTTGTACTTCTTCTGGGCTTTGGAGATGTTCCCCTGCACCTCCCTCCAAAGGTTTTTTAAGTGTTGAACCATCCCCTCGGCACCAGGACAACCAGAATCCATACGGGAAAATTCCCCAAACTGCGGAACAAACCCATAATTGACCTGAAAAGGAGACTTTCCGGTAGACTGATTGATACGACAGTTGAACGCAAATTCTGCCATGGGTAAAACCTCACACCAATCTTCCTGTCTGAAGGAGGCCAGGCATCTCAGAATCTGCTCCAACGACTGATTGGTGCATTCAGTCTGTCCTTTGGATTTCGGGTGATAGGCAGAGGAGAATGATAATGTGACCCCCAACTTCTTACAGAACGCTCTCCAAAACCTGGCCACAAACTGCACACCCCTGTCCGACACCACATTCACAGGCACTCCATGCAACCGAACTATGTGCTGTATAAACAAGCGGGCCAAGGTTTCAGCAGACGGCAACATGGGTAATGGCACAAAGTGGGCTTGCTTAGAAAATCTATCAACCACTACCCATACCACTGAATTGCCCTTGGATGAGGGAAGATTAGTGATAAAGTCCATGGACAGGTGTGTCCATGGTTTATCCGGAATTGGTCAAGGCACCAATTCCCCGGCCGGCCGGCCGGACCTGAGAGCTTTTAGAGCGAGCGCACACCCCACAAGTATTAACAAATTTTTTTATATCAGTACCCATAGAGGGCCACCAAAAACCTCTAGCCACTGCCCCCCGGGTAGCTGCAATACCAGGGTGTGCACTTAATACAGAATCATGAAATTCTTGCAGGAGAGTGAGACGGAGCTGTTCGGGTACGAACAATTTACCTGGGGGTTTATTCCTGGGAGCTTGTGCTTCCAGAATTTCTCTCTGTAACTCAGAGGAGACTTCGGCTACAACCACTCCCGGTTGAAGAATGGAGGAAGGAGGTTCTGGAGGGGACACAGAATCAAAACTTCGGGATAAGGCATCAACCTTTACATTTTTAGACCCTGGTCGGAATGTGATGGTAAAATGAAAGCGAGAAAAAAAAAAGTGCCCACCGAGCCTGTCTGGGGGTCAATCTCTTAGCGGACTCGATATAGGCCAGGTTCTTATGATCAGTGATGACCGTAATGGGATGAGCGGCCCCCTCCAAAAAATGCCTCCATTCTTCTAAGGCCAGTTTGACCGCTAACAATTCCCTGTTGCCGACATCATAGTTTCTCTCTGCCGAAGAGAACTTTTTAGAGAAAAAGGCACAGGGTTTAAGATTAGTCAGGGTAGAGGGGCCCTGGGACAACACTGCCCCCACCCCCACTTCCGAAGCGTCGACCTCCACGATAAAAGGTCTTGACGAATCGGGTTGTACCAACACAGGGGCTGAAGTAAAGCATTTCTTCAATGTAAGGAAGGAATTTTTTGTGGCCACGGACCAATTTTTTACCTCTGCTCCCTTAAGAGTGAGGTCCGTCAAAGGTTTCACTACCTGTGAAAATCCTTTAATGAACTTCCTAAAATAGTTAGCGAAGCCCAAAAATTGTTGCAACCCCTTCAGATCATGAGGCTGCACCCAATCTGTAATGGCCTGAACCTTCCCTGGATCCATGCGGAATCCCTCCCCGGATACAATTACACCCAGAAAAGACAGTTCTTGCATAAAAAATGAACACTTCTCCAGCTTAGCATACAAATGGTTCTCCTGGAGTCTCATAAGAACCGCACGTAAATGATGTAAGTGTGACTGACTGTCTTCTGAGAATATCAGAATGTCATCCAGGTAAATGACTACATAACGTCCAATTAAATCAGAAAAAACAACATTGATGAAGTTCTGAAAAACAGCAGGGGCATTAGTGAGACCGAAGGGCATAACCAGGTTTTCAAATAGCCCCTCAGTTGTCAGGAATGCAGTTTCCATTCGTCCCCCCCCCCGATCCTTATAAGGTTATAAGCCCCTCGTAGATCGAGCTTAGAAAACCATTTGGCCCCCGTGAGTTGGTTGCATAGATCGGGAATCAACGGAGAGGGTACGTGTTCTTAACGGTAATTTTGTTCAGTTCCCGAAAGTCGAGACACGGTCGCAACCCACCATCTTTTTTCTTTACAAAGAAAAACCCCGCTGCCACGGGTGACACCGAGGGCCGAATATGCCCTTTGCGAAGGCTTTCTTTGATGTACTCTTTCATGGCTTGGCGCTCAGGCCCAGACAAATTAAACAAACGAGCCTTGGGTAATTTGGCTCCAGGTAACAAATCAATGGCACAATCATAGGGTCTATGTGGTGGGAGCGCCTCAGCCTCACTTTCGGAAAATACGTCTTCAAAGTCTTTCAGGTACTCCGGAATACCCTCCAGACTGACAGACGACACAGATACAGATTTTATCGGCTTGACAAGAGAAACGGAGTTACAACAAAGACCATTATTATTACATCCCCATCGGGTGATCTCCCCTTTTGCCCAATCAATGAGAGGATTGTGGCGTTGCAGCCAGGGCATCCCCAATACCAGTCCTGCAGGCAGATTATTCAGAATGAAGCAAGTTAATTTTTCCACGTGAGTGGAACCCACTTTCATAGAAAAAACTTCAGACATAAAACAAATTCCATCCCGGGCAAGAGGGGATGAATCCACCGCTACAATTTTAACAGGATCTTTCAACCTGACTGTCCCTATCTTATTAAGAGTCACAAATTGGGCATCAATCAGATTAATGGAGGAACCACAGTCAACAATGGCGGTGGTCATAACAGAACCGCCAGCAAGTTCCAATTCAACCTGGAGCACCATTTTAGCAAGCGAAAAAAAATGTACCTGGGAGTCTGGGCAACCTCCACGATTGTCGCCCAGACTCAGTCGTTTTCCTGACGTTTTTACAGAAGAAGGGCAGGAAGGACAGTCCCTTTTCCAATGTCCAGAGGCTCCACAGTAAAAGCATAGACGGTTGTCTTTACGGTGTCTTCTCTCTCGTTCCTTTCCTGAGACAGCCTCCATCTCCATGGGCTCAGATGCGGGTGCGGTGTAACACAATTTGGAGTACAAGGGAGTCTCTTGTTGCATCATTCCCCTAGCACGGAGTCTCCTGTCCATACGGACCGCCTGCATCATGGCGTCCTCCAGAGTATCGGGAGGAGGATTTAATGCCAGAGCGTCCTGCAGACGGTCAGATAGGCCCCTGCGGAACAACCCCCTCAGGGCGGCATCATTCCAGGATACTTCCGCGGTCCAACGTCTGAACTCTGAGCAGAACCATTCAGCAGAGTTCCTCCCCTGTGTCACACTCATCACCATATCCTCAGCCAGACGCACTCTATCAGGCTCATCATAAATGTGCCCCAGAGCCTCAAAGAACAGGTTCACAGACATACGTTCAGGAGCAGAGGAAGAGAGAGAGAAAGCCCATGCTTGCGGAGCTCCCCATAATAAGGACATTACGATCCCCACCCTCTGCCTTTCATTTCCAGAGGTCTGGGGACGCAATTCAAAGAACAACTTGCATCCCTCCTTAAAAACCCTAAACAATTTTTTATCTCCAGAAAAATTGTCGGGTAATTTTACAGGGGGGGTCAGGGTCCGCAAGAGATACATCAGTGGGGCCCCCCTCCTGGAACCCCGATGGAACAGACCCCATTAGAGCGTCTGCCACATCTCTCTGTACCTGTTGATGTGACTGAACCAGGGTTTGCTGCTCCATAGACAGCTTCTGCATAAGCTGGGAGAGCTCATTAACATGCTCAGTCAGAGCCCGAACCGGATCCATAATGTGCTAACACCCCACCACCAGGGAAACACTGTAAGGGTCAGCTATAGTGTCAAGAACACCGCACTGCACATGCTCACTGAGCCAGTGCACGTGTCCTGAATAAAACAAACTGTGCTCGAGGATACCAGAGGAGCGGGACAGCAGTAATGAATGTGTACTGCAGACTAACAGGACCTGCAGCATGTGACTGCTGGGGGCGTGGCCTAAGTTCCAGAGATCTAGGAACTGCAGGAAAACTCCTAGCAGGGTAACAACGAGATAAAGTTACCAAGGGGCAAAGACAGGGACGAAAACCAGGACAGGCCAAGATCAGAGCACAAGATAGCACGACAGTACCAAAGGGTAAGACAGAACGGATAGTCAGGACGTAGCAATAGATCAGTAAACCAGAGCGGGCAATAGACAGTACAATAGGGACAAAACTGTAACGGAGTATCGATAGCCAAGCCAGGAGGTCAGAACCAGAGAAGACAATATAAGCAAAACGTGAGACAGAGAGCAGAGTGAGCAAACAGACCGGGTCATACACGGGAGTCAAACAAGCAGAGCAGTATACACACAAACCAGGGGGGTCAGACACACAGTCAAAACAACAGTATAGCTGACAGAGAATCTCCCTCTGGACTGGGTAGAAATACCCTCCCAGATCCAAAGGGAGGCCAGCAAAAGTTAACCCTGAGTCGACAGGACATTAACCATGTCCTATATTATGCCAGGAGGCCAGAAAAGTTAACCCAGAATGGACAGGACATTAACCATGTCCTATACCATGACAGGAGGTATGCACAAATAGATATTGTATAATAAACAGGTGATCACAGAGCAATATTATTTTTAAATAGATAAACAGCATAGAATCATTGGTGGCCTGTAACAAAATTTAATGGATTGTATGAAGATTGCGTTTGTTCACAAATGTGTTTAGAGCCTGTGAAAATATATAAGAGCCATGAGACAAAATAAATATGTGGATATATACACTGATATCCGGAACCATAATAGTCATGGGTAAATGAAAAGACTATGTATAAATTAATATCAGAAAGAGACGGAGAATTCATAAAAAGGATAGTAGATCATAGTCACGATTGAGACCCTTAGGTGACAATGTATCCAGTGTATGGATCCAATAGGCCTCACGGCGTTTGAGTTGCCGTATCCGATCACCACCCTTTCTTGGTTGTGGTACCTGTTCCAAAATTTGGAACTTAAGTTGGGCTATTCTATGTCCGGCAGAGATGAAATGAGATGGTTCCGGATATCAGTGTATATATCCACATATTTATTTTGTCTCAAGGCTCTTATATATTTTCACAGGCTCTATGCACATTTGTGAACAAACGCAATCTTCATACAATCCATTAAATTTAGTTACAGGTCACCAATGATTCTATGCTGTTTATCTATTTAAAAATAATACTGCTCTGTGATCACCTGTTTATTATACAATATCTATTTGTGCATACCTCCATTATGTGCTATAATAAGATATATATATATTTCCACAGGCTCTATGCACATTTGTGAACAAACGCAATTTTTATATAATCCACTAAATTTAGTTACAGGTTACCAATGATTCTATGCTGTTTATTTATAAATACTGCTCTGTGATCACCTGCTTATAATATTTATTTATGCATACCTCTAATATGTGCTATAATAAGATATCCTTTCCCTATTTGTGATCTTCAGTATGATACTTGGTGCATCCACCTATTTATTTACATAATACCGGTTTTCCTTGCATTTATTAATGATATGTTTCCTTTCCTTTAGAGCCGATTGTACTAAAAGAATATTCTGTGGATCTTCTGCTCAGCAATGGGCCACCATGCGCTCTCACCTCTGAGCACGTTACCTCACATGCTATTGATCTCCTGATACCGGAATCTGTCTCGGCACCCACTCTGGAACGCAACACTTTCCTTGTGACACGCACAGCCATTAGTCTCCGCCTATGACGCTCCCAGTTCTCACACCCACCACTGCCATTGGTGGGGCTGGATCGCTAGTCCAGCCCCTTCCCTTATTAGTCTCCCACGCTGAGTCTGCCTTCACTGCACAAGGACTAGCGGTGGATACCGCGTCCTCCTCACGGCATACAGCGGAGACTGGACTTTAACTCTCACCCAGGTATGATCCCCACCGGTCAGCATAAAGGATCAATCTCTCTATACGCCTCCACTTCCAGCTGAATTGAATGAGGCTATTTCTTTCAGATACTCACCTTAACCCCTGACATCAGGGCTCAAACTGGCGATCTACCTGGTATGTTCTACCTTCCATATTAAAACTAATCACCGGCAGTTGTCACTTTTTCATTATGGTCTCTATCACCCACTAGATCCCATCAGTATCTACTGCCTACCTTTGAATTGGGTAACTTTACCCCCTCCCAGTACCACATGGTATGTTTTTCTTTCTGTGCGATATCACCATCATGTCTCTTTTCTGGTTCAATGAGTCTGTTCTTAACTATTTGAGCACAAGCATTATTCTATTTAAAGATTACTGTCTTGATTAACCACGCTCATATCATGTTATTGTATATACCTTAGTTAAATTATTTTTTTTTGTACCTATTCTGTTTTTTTCTATTGAAAGAATCTTGAACAATTTTTTTGCTTTATTTTCTTGTATTGCATATATGTAGTGGCTGATGAAGGTCCGAATTTCAGGACCGAAACGTTTCACTACTGTGGACTACAATAAATACTTACCCTTTTCGTTAAGTTGAGTGCTGAGTTCTCTTTTTATTATTCTCACGGTGTAGGAACCTACTCTGGCACCTTTCAGGCTGTGCACACGATTTATCTTTCTACACAGAGTCCCTGACCCCAGCAGAGAAGCTAAATCAAAGACCAATCCTTGTTCCAGGCGGAGAGACTGTTAGTTCCGAAGCAGAGACTAAGAGCAGGAAACACGCAGTAGTCCCAGTCTTTCCCTGCCTGCCATATTAACCCCTGAGGACCCGGTGACCAGTTCACAGGAACTATAGCGCACACAGAGAGACTACAAGTGCCGCTGCTGTCGGCACCTACGTTGGAGAGGACGATCCGGCGAGGGCAAGATTTCTTCAGACTGAAAAGTTTCCTGAAAATCACGTTAATTATCGTTATTCTGCTCGACTGTTTGATTACTCATTTATAGACTTCATATTCTGATAATATATTGATATAATATTTGTTTGATCCCCACTATTTTCTCCTTGCGAGGAGAATCTTATCCTTGTAAATAAATCCTTCACTGTTGATCTGGCTCTGTTCCGTGGCGACATACCCTGCACCTGCATGTTATTACACATGCATCCCAATGCTCTGCCCTTTATCCATGTACTAACTGTTATTGGTTTCATCTTCCAGCAGTCCAGGGTCTCTGTCCTGCAGGTCTCCTTGTGCTATAGTCAGCTGGTCTGTAACCAAGGTTTAATATAAGCCCAGGAGGACCGATGAAGGAACAGTCCTGTGTTATTAAGCACCTGCAGCCGATTACTGGTCTGTACAGTCCTCATTGTATTGTAGCGATCACCATACCTTGGCTGGGCAATAAGGTTTTTTAGGCCTATTCTGTGGCTGCGGTGTTTATAAGTATTTATCACAATAACTATAATATCTCACTACGGTTCATTATTGGTATCGGGGTACAACGGGTGTGTTTCACTCTCTGTTTCTGCTGCATATCTTGTTTACCGCATTCATACTGAATTTTGCCATTATAGACATATATCAGACACTCACTATGGTGATTATCTTGCGGATTTCTTTAGAAATCTATATTTCTTTTTGATCTTTCAGATCATTTCTATATCTAGCCTGCTTCTTGCCTGGGACTTTGGTCCTTGGGCTTCTGTACTCACCCTGGGATCTTTTATTTGGTATTTTTCCAGGGAGCTATCCGGAGGGACGTAATGGAAAAAGGGAATTAGAACTACCGGTAATTCTGTTTCCAGAAGTCCCTCAGGACAGCACCCTTATTTCCCTCCCTTGTGTTTGTCTTTAGCCTTACACAAGATTGATCTTCCGGCAGATCTTTCATCCATTAAGTCACCATGGCTCAATATAGAGATGGGGCTGTTACAGGGTTTCTTACATATGCTTTTGTAAGGGTGCATTTAGACCATTTCCATCCATCCTTCTGTGATACTTTGAAAAAAACACTGGAGGGTGGATGTGGGAGGGGCCTTTTAACCTCTCTGTGATCCTGTCTGTGATCCTGTCCCGCTATAGGTCAAGAAATGACTACCTCCAGGATGCTGTCCTGAGGGACTTCTGGAAACAGAATTACCAGTAGGTCTAATTCCCTTTTTTTATATTGATAGATTGGGCGATTCTGAATGTTGCGATACCAAATATATGTATGTTTGATTTTTTTTTTTGTTTAATTTTGAATGGTGCAAAAGGAGGGTGATTTGAACAGACAGATCGCCTGTATGTAGCAGAATTGCTGACTTGCTATGCTCATAGCAATCCGGCAATGACAACCATAGAGGTCTGCTGGAGACCTCTGGTTGTCATGCCAACCCATCGGCGACCAGCGGTTTTGTGACACAGGCACCGATGTGCGGGATTTCTGGCGCATTTGCTGGAAGCGCGCGTTAAATGCCGCTGTCAGTGTGATTCCACCCGCGGCTGTTAGAGGTACATGTCAGCTGTTCAAAACAGCTGACATGTGCCGGAAAAGATGTGGGCTCAGGACCGGAGTCTACATCAAAGGAAGGGAGTCCGACATCGGTGTACTATTACGCCCGATGTCGGAAAGGGGTTAAAATCTATGTGTATAATTCACTTTTTGGAATGTTATCATACCAAATATACTTGTCTCATTCTATCTCTATCCCAGAAACAGGTGTTTGATTATAATAAATCTATATTCTTTTGTCCCTGCCATAAGAACATATTTTGCAAATACATTTTACTGTAATGTTTAACTCTTGATTTTCCTAAAAATATAGATATATAGAATTGTCTAAATGATAATCAAAACAAGGTATAAAATATAACTATAATAAAATTCACTAAGTACTGGTGATGGTAGAGGACATTGTTGTAGCAGTATTATTTGAGTCTTGTATAGCAATAGTTGTGGTAATATTGGTCTTTGTATAGTATGTTTTAGAGTTAGCAACAGTGGTATACCATATTATATACAGTAAACATAAAAAGTCTACACCTCTATTAAAATATTCAGAATAATTTTAGAACTTTTTCCACCTGCAGACACTCATAATCTGTACAAATCCATTGAAAAAAAAAGAAAAAGAAGACATATTGAGGGCAAAATTAAAAATATCAAAACTAAAATAACTGCAGTTGCAAAAGTGTGAGCACGATCTTATAACTGGGGATATGACTGTGTACAGAATTAGGTAATAACATAAATAGTAGTTGGTACACGGCTACCATCAATAACAGTGATTCTGATAATCTCCATGAAAAGTTAAGCTGTTCTAGTAGGATTTTCCTGACAGTTTCTTAGTTGCATTCTACAGCAAAACTGTGACGCTAGTCACTTCTCACGGACAAGCCGTGTGTCGGAGTGTTCAAGGAGTCCAAGGTCAGAAGTCAGGAGGATACGTCATAACCTAAGGAAGAGACAAAAGCATTGTCAGGTAACGTTGCGAGGTTAGAGTACCAGGAGGAAAACGGATCAGAGCTGAAGAGGTTAAACAGGTGGAGGGTCAGAACAAAGTCCAAGGTCAGGCAACAAATCAAGCAAACAGAATTCAAAGCGCAGGCAAGCACAAACCTCACAAGATGAATGTACGTCTGGCAGTGGTCTGGGAGAAGCTGCTCAGTTAAGCAGGGATAGCAATCACCTGGAATCGTGAACACTTGGAGACAGCCGATGCCTCCCAGTCACAGATTGGCTAGTCCAGCTGTCAATCAACACACTGACAGCTCAGCACACCCTGAACCAGATTGGATGGCCATGCTGTCAGTCAAAGTAGTGACAGCTTCAGCACGCCCCTGTACCGAATTGGAAGGCCGAGCTGTGAGTAACTGCATCCCAGACACCCTGAGGGGTGGAACCACGGCAAAAAACAAAAGGGTCTGATTTATCAAAGCTTTTATGCCATTATTCGCATAACAATCGTGGCCACAGAGGGTGTTGCAGTGACCGGGACTGTTTGGGAGAAGGGCCTACCGATGCCAGCACTTATTTCAGCCAGATGTGCATCAGAGTACACATATTCAGCTGAAATGCATTGCAACACAGAGACCTGCTGGGCTCCTGCACAGTCATACAAGCTGCCGGCTAATTAGAGGCCTGCAGCTGATATCAGCACACAAGTCACTGGCGGTTATGGCAGTGATTGCTTGCATGCTGAAGGCAGCTGCCGCAAGATTGTTGATGGTTCTAGGAAGCGATTAGTTTCAGTTATTTATTCCAAAGGGTATGAAACCAAATATTAAAGGGAATCTGTCACCCCAAATTAGCGGGATATTTAAATGATGGCAGTCAGGTCAGATGGGCGGTGTTTTGGGTACTTGCCTTAACATGTTGTTCGCCGCTGTCTCCATTATTTCTGGGAATTGTAGTCGTTGCCCTCCATATAACGCACCTGCGCATTGCAATCTTGAATTGCGCACGCGCAGTATGCTTTGCCCGCAGATTGCAATGCGCAGGTGTGTTATATTGAGGGCAACGACTACAATTCCCAGAAATAATGGAGACAGCGGCGAACAACATGTTAAGGCAAGTACCCAAAACACCGCCCATCTGACCTGACTGCCATCATTTAAATATCCCGCCAATTTAGGGTGACAGATTCCCTTTAAGGTGAGGTGCTAACAATTTTGTCCAGCCAATTTTGGAGGTTTTGTGTGAAATATGTCCAACTTGCCTTTTTTTTTTTTGTGTTGTTCCAACACACAAAGGAAATAAATGTGTATAACAAAACATTGCAATAATTTTCTGGGAGAAATACTGCATTTTCTGTAACAATATGTTTCCTGCCAGTTATATCATAGCACCTATACTCGCTTCCAATGCCAAGACCTTTCCGCTTTGTTCCTGTTCACAGTCGCAACTCTCACTTCCTCTAGAAGTCTCATTTGTTATGTCATACGATCCACCAGTGCAGGGCCAGTGCAACACTGCTTTTCTCTCTGCAAAGATGACTTTTGCCATTACCATGGAACAGGGGCGGACACAGACTGTGGTGGGCCCCTGTGCAAGACATTTTTCGGGCCACCCCCCCCCCGCACTTTATAGGGCAACAAAGTTATGTAATCATATAGATTGTAATATTTATTTAGAACGCAACTATCAAATCTAAATAGTAAAGTTGTTTAATATGATCATAAAAACTAATAGGGAGATAGATGATACCTACCTGCCCGTTCTACCTACCATGCTTCTCTCCAGGCCAGGGCACCCCCCCATTCATGTGCAGCCTGGCCATGCTTCAGTGAGTTCTCCCCAGGACAGAGCCCCCCAAAATCATGGCTGCCATGCTTCTTCATTTCTCCCCCAGGAGCCCCCCAAAATCATGCCTGCCTCATTCCCAGTCCCTCAGTCCTGCTCAGCTCTGGTAATCTTACCTGGAGCAGGCAGGGCAGGCCAGACCAAGAGGATCCATCCACACTGTCCCGTGTCCGCACTCCACAGCATTTAGGGCACGGGCCAGCACACAGTGACCGTCACTAAACAGTCACACACTGATGCTGGCGATGCGGCTGCAGCCACTGACTGTGCGGCCGGCGCCACACGCACACAGCGACAGTCTGTCTCCTCTCCTCCTCTGCTCCCCCACAGCGGCAGCACAGCACTGACGCTGCTGCTGATCTCATCTCAATCTCATCTCACCTCAGGGCTGGCCCCTCTGCACTGGCGCGCCGCACTCGCACTCTCAGGACCCGCTACCGACGCCTCCCGCAGCGCTGCTCTTCTCCTTGTGCCTCGGCTGTGTAGTGCACCCAGGGCCGGCTCCAGGTTTTTATGGGCCCCGGGCGAAAGAGCCTCAGTGGGCCCCTTTAACACAGACCACGATTCATGATGCACAGATACGGCAGAGTAATATGGGTATAGCACAACGCCAAACACTTCACTTCTTCCATTACATGACTGATATCTATTGTAAATTGTACAATAGCTCAAAAACCGCCAAATCCTCACAGCGCACAGTACAGACTGGACAGTACAGTCCTCCATACAATATTATGGGCACCACAGTCTCCCCCTCATCACCCATATAATACCCCATGCAGGATGTCACCCCCATATAATGCTCCATACAGAATACTGGACCCAAAATAATGCTCCATACAGAATACCGGACCCAATATAATGCTCCATACAGGATACTGGTCCCCATATAATGCTCCATACATAATATGGAGCTCTCCTCTGCGCTGTACTGCGTTCTGCACTGTTACGGCTCAGGAAAGGGCGCTGTGGAAAGACTCCCATTATCATCATGATTTCCTCCCCATCATTATCATTGCCTCCTTATCATCATCATTGCCTCCCCATTATCATCAATGCCTGCCCATCATCATCATCTCCTCCCCATCATCATCAATGCCTGCCCATCATCATCATCTCCTCCCCATCATCAATGCCTGCCCATTATCATCATGGCCTGTCACGCTGTCTAATGATATGACTACAATGTCAGTAAACTATTTATACAGGAACCACACTCTATACAACATATAGTTTAGCAACATCAGAATGTAAGTATAAAATAGATTTACCTGACACAATATCAGCAGAACTTAGGGTTAATCTTGAGGACTAGATGTGCAGAAACGATATCAGTTGAACTCAGGGTTAATCTTGAGGACTTGATGAGCTGTAACAGGAAAGAGGAGGACCGGGGTCTAACCTGACCCTACACTGGGGTCCTAACTAATCCCTTACCTTGGAGGTACTGATAATGGTTCAGAGGTCCAAGTCTCCAGCCTAACCCTGTCTCCTATCAGACCCTGAACCCTGTAATCAGTCCAAAGAAGGATCCTGATTACCACCAAAGGGATATGGGCTGATCTCAGCTAAATACACAGATTAGACATATAAGACAGACAGGATAGCACTCTCTTGCATACACACTCAAACACCGAAGGAACATAAATGGTCTGGGAAATAAACTCTAAGCAAGTTAAGCTTAAAACAACTAAGGAGCTCTCAACTAGAGTCTATACAGATTCATTCCTATCTGTGGTCTGCATGAAGAGTTTCACTGGCAACTCCCAAAGCAGACAACCAGAAACTTAAAGGAAACCAATCAACAAATAATCAATTGCAGCCGGGAGAAACTGCACCCAGTCCCAGCACCGAGCACAGACAGAATTAACTCCCTAGCTGCCAAACACAAAGAAACAGCAACTCAGCTGTGAGAAGTCAAAATGTGCAACCGCGACGATCTTCGTGGCAATGCACACATGACAGTACCCCCCCTTCTACGAGGGGCCTCCGGACCCTCAGGGCCAGGCCTGCCCGGGTGAGTTCTGTGGAAGGTCCGAACCAAACGATCTGCGTTAACATCAGACGCAGGGACCCACGTCCTCTCCTCCGGACCATACCCCTTCCAATGCACCAAGTACTGAAGGGACCGGCGATTCAGGCGAGAGTCAATGATTTTTGATACTTGAAATTCCAAGTTACCATTGACCAACACTGGAGGAGGAGGTAGAGGTGACGGTATGACTGGTGCCACATACCTTTTAAGTAATGACTTGTGGAACACATTATGAATTTTAAAAGTAGAAGGGAGTTCCAGACGAAATGCCACAGGATTAATTATGGAACTGATCCTGTACGGCCCGATGAATCTGGGACCCAGTTTCCAGGAGGGCACTTTAAGTTTTATATTCCTGGTAGACAACCATACCAGATCGTTCACATTCAGATCTGGACCAGAAACTCTCCTCCTATCAGCCATACGTTTGTAACGGTTCCCCATCATACTCAAATTATTCAATACACCTCGCCACACAGAAGCAAGTGACGACGAGAAACGCTCCTCCTCAGGAACCCCAGAAGGACCCCCCCCCATTGAAAGTACAAAACTGGGGATGAAAACCATATGCCCCAAAAAACGGGGACTTACCAGTGGACTCGCTCCGCCTGTTGTTAAGAGCGAACTCTGCCAGAGGCAAGAAAGATGACCAGTCCTCCTGGTTCTCCGAGACAAAACACCGGAGATATGTCTCTAAACTCTGATTCAGACGCTCTGTCTGACCATTGGTCTGTGGATGAAAAGCCGAGGAAAACGACAATTGCATCCCCCGACGTAAACAAAATGCCCTCCAAAATTTGGACACAAACTGAGACCCCCTATCTGACACCACATCAGAAGGCAACCCATGAAGTCTCACGATCTCCCCAATGAACACCTGCGCCAGAGTTTTAGCATTAGGGAGTGCAGGAAGAGCAACGAAATGTGCCATCTTACTGAACCTGTCAACAACCACCAGTATGACAGTATTCCCTGACGACGGAGGAAGATCCGTAATGAAGTCCATAGATAAATGAGTCCATGGACGCTCCGGAAGTTTCAAGGGTAAAAGGGTCCCAGATGGATGGTTATGAGGAGTTTTAGAGCGAGCACAAACCCCACAGGACGCGACAAAAGTTATAACATCTTTATTAGCGTTAGGCCACCAAAATCGGCGAGAAAGGAGATCTAAAGTAGCCTTACTCCCTGGATGTCCTGCTAAAGCAGAATTATGATGTGCCTCAATAACCTTTTGTCTCAACTGATTCGGGACAAACAGTCTCCCTGGAGGTCCTTCAGGGGCGTCCCCCTGAGCCTCTAACACCTCCTCCTCAAGCTCAGAACATACAGCCGACACTACCACCCCCTCCTGAAGGATAGGAATCGGGTCATCCGTTTTCCCGGCCCCTGGGAAACTGCGAGACAAAGCATCAGCCTTTACATTCTTAGACCCCGGACGATAAGTGACGACAAAATTAAACCTGGTAAAAAACAACGACCATCGAGCTTGTCTGGAATTCAGACGCTTAGCGGATTCTAAATACAGCAGGTTCTTGTGATCAGTAATAACGGTGACCGGGTGGACTGCCCCCTCCAAAAAGTGACGCCATTCCTCAAAAGCCAATTTAATGGCCAAAAGTTCCCTATTGCCGATATCATAATTCCTTTCGGCGGACGACAATTTCTTAGAAAAGAAAGCGCACGGATGCCATTTACCAGGGGACGGACCCTGGGACAATATAGCACCCACCCCTACGTCAGACGCGTCCACCTCCACAATGAACGGCTGAGATACATCTGGTTGGATGAGAACGGGTGCCGAAGCAAAACATCTCTTTAAAGAGGAAAAGGCTTGACAAGCTTTGTCCGACCACCTAGAAAAATCCGTCCCTTTTCTCGTCATGTCAGTGAGAGGTTTGACGACAGACGAGAAATTACAAATAAATTTCCGGTAGTAATTAGCAAACCCCAAAAAACGCTGCAGAGCCTTAAGATCCCCTGGCTGATCCCATTCAAGCACTGCTCTCACCTTTTCAGGGTCCATACGGAAACCGGAGGCTGACACCAAAAAACCCAAAAACTGAAGTTCCTGTACAGCAAAAACACACTTCTCCAGTTTGGCGTATAGTTTATTGTCTCGCAAGATCTGCAACACCTGTCTCACATGCTCCTGGTGAGACACAAGATCTGGCGAGTAAATTAAAATGTCATCCAAATATACGACCACAAACACCCCCACAAGGTGACGAAAAATGTCATTAACAAAATGTTGGAATACTGCTGGTGCAGTAGTCAGACCAAAAGGCATAACCAGGTTTTCATAATGTCCCTCCGGCGTGTTAAACGCCGTTTTCCACTCATCCCCCTCTTTTATTCTAATCAGATTATACGCCCCCCTGAGATCCAATTTAGAGAACCATTTGGCGCCAACAATTTGATTGAAGAGATCAGGAATAAGAGGGAGTGGATACGGATCTCGAACAGTAATCCGATTAAGTTCGCGGAAATCCAAGCAAGGGCGTAGGCCTCCATCTTTTTTCTTCACAAAGAAGAACCCCGCGGCTACAGGGGAAGATGAAGGTCTAATATGCCCTTTGGCCAGACTTTCGGAAATATAATCTTTCATAGCCTGTCTTTCAGGACCAGAAAGATTATACAACCTAGCTTTAGGTAACTTAGCATCAGGAAGTAGATTAATAGAGCAGTCATACACACGATGAGGAGGCAACTCCCGACACCCCTCCTCAGAAAAAACATCCCCAAAATCCTCCAAAAAAGGAGGCAATGTACTAGGTATGACCGCACTGATGACTGTGTTCATGCAGTTGCTTTTGCAAAACTCACCCCATTGGCTTATCTCTCTGGACTGCCAATTAATTACAGGGTTATGTTTTAACCAGCCAAGGAAGTCCCAACACAACCCTCCAACACATAACAAGATAATTGTTCCCTATGTATTGCCCCTACCCGAAGGTCAATGTTATGAACCTCATGAACAAAGCTACCTTGGCCGAGAGGCCTGGCGTCAATGGAAAAAATAGGGATTGGTTTGACCAATACACTCAGATGCATACCTTGAGCCTGAACAAACTGAGCGTCAACCAGATTGGCGCCGGAACCACTATCCAGAAGAACAGACAATCTCTTCACTCTAGTACCAAACACCACCTCCACTGGTACAAGGAACTGAGAAGAACCGGCGGATGAAATACATACTCCCAGGTTGTCATCCACCACACAACCTGGGATTAGCAGTTTTCCGGCGACTTTTTACTTAACAAGACACGGGATGGACATTCTCCAACAAAATGTCCCTCTTTCCCGCAGAAAAAAAACACCTTCTAGTCCTGCGGCGTGCCGCCAATCCCCTACTACGAAAAGATGTCCCTCCCAACTGCATAGGCTCATCCGAACAGACAAGGGGAACCTCAACATAAGGGACTTTAGTAGTAGGTGGAGTAACAACAGGGAGTGGAGATACCTCACCCCTCTCCCGAAGCCGTCTATCAGTACGGATAGCTAGGGCCATAGCAGCCTCCAGAGAAGGAGGAGACTCATACTGAGCCAAAACGTCTTTTAATTTGTCAGAAAGCCCATGACAAAACTGGCTCCTAAGAGCTGGGTCATTCCACTGAGTATCCGTGGCCCATCTACGAAACTCAGAAGCAAATTCCTCCGCAGGACGATCTCCCTGCTGTATCTTACGTAATTTAGTCTCAGCAAGAGAGACCCGATCTGGGTCATCATATACCAATCCCAGAGCAGTAAAAAATTGATCTACAGACTGTAGAGCCGGGGATCCCGGAGGAAGGGAAAATGCCCAGGATTGAGGGTCCCCTTGAAGAAGTGAGATAACAATTCCCACTCTCTGCTCATCACTCCCTGATGATCGCGGCCGAAGCCGAAAATACAATTTACATGCCTCCCGGAAGGTAAAAAATTTGTCTCGCCCACCAGTGAACCTATCTGGAAGAGCTACTTTAGGTTCAACTCTGGTTTGCTCCAGGGGAGACAAAACTTTGGACTTAATGTCCGTCAGCTCCATGGATAATCCCTGCAACTGCAGAGCCAGCTGGGCTACTGGATCCATGGTAACTAGAGATAATTTTTTATGGCCAGTGAAAATGTCACGCTGTCTAATGATATGACTACAATGTCAGTAAACTATTTATACAGGAACCACACTCTATACAACATATAGTTTAGCAACATCAGAATGTAAGTATAAAATAGATTTACCTGACACAATATCAGCAGAACTTAGGGTTAATCTTGAGGACTAGATGTGCAGAAACAATATCAGTTGAACTCAGGGTTAATCTTGAGGACTTGATGAGCTGTAACAGGAAAGAGGAGGACCGGGGTCTAACCTGACCCTACACTGGGGTCCTAACTAATCCCTTACCTTGGAGGTACTGATAATGGTTCAGAGGTCCAAGTCTCCAGCCTAACCCTGTCTCCATAT
>JARQOD010011624.1:0-22714 GCA_033576555.1 Oophaga sylvatica
ATAAGCCACCATAGGAAATGGCAGGAGGGGAAACCGTGTCAGAATCCTGAATCCAGGTTTCAGTCAGGGCCAACAGATGAAGAGAGTTGTTCAGAAAGTAGTTGTGCAGGAAGGTTAGCTTGTTGCATGCAGACCGTGGATTCCAGAGGGCACAGTTAAACGAAGGAGATGAGGGAGTGCAATTAATATTAATAAGATTATTATGGTTTCGATATGAGGTAGGGTAGGGATTGAGGTTGGGGATGGTGGACCAGGGTTGGGGGAGATGTCTCCTGAAATCAATAGGAGTAGGAAGATAAAGAGCAGGTAGTTGTTGGTGTTGTAAGTAGGTTTTTTCAGTGATGTGTTTCGGCTAGATGGGCTGAGGTTTCTCAGGAAGGTGATGAGTGCATGGGAACTGTACATGGGAGAGGGAAGTATGGAGGGGCTCATGTGTATGAGTCGTGATGAAGGGGGGATGGGGCGGTGTTTGTGGAAGGCAAGGGAACACAGGAGGATACAGTTAATGTACATAATTAAAAACATAACAAAAAACAAGAAACAAATATCCTAAAATAAAATTTTAAATATATTGCAAAACATGCATGAGGTTGTAATAATAATAATAAGGGTATTTGATAAACATAATATTTATGAAAATGTTTTGTTCAGGATTAAAAATATAGCAAAGTGTGGACTACCTTATTCCAGCCCTGATTAACTGCCATGAATAACTGCCGTTTACTCAATGCTTGTCTTCTATGATGCTTTGCTTTCTGTGATGCGTGCACCTCCACACATGCACCACACAACGCTTAGCTGTTGCGACCGATATGAGCACAGCCGTGGGCAAACGTCAACAGGTCGTCCTGAAATTAATTTCCATGGGGAATCGAAGCCACACAGCGCAGGAGCTCTGGAATGCCATGAAGCAGGAGAGCGACGTGTGGTTTTTGACAGCGAATCTCCAGCTAGGCTTGGTAGTGTATGACAATGGCCGAAATCTGGTGGCAGCTCTGGGCCTTGTCAACCTCACTCACATACCATGTCTGGCACATGTGCTCAACTTGGTCGTGCAGAGTTTTTTGAGGGACTATACGGATATTGATACACTGCTGCACAAGGTCCGCCTACAGTGCGCTCACTTGCGACGTTCCTATGAAAAAATAACCGTGTGCACAACCAAGAAGGTGCCAGAGTAGGTTCCCAAACCGTATCTAATAGAAAATGAACTCGGCACTCAACTTTAGTATAGTGAGAATAAAGATTTTTATTCACAGTAGTAACACGAAACGTTTCGGTCCTATATCATGGACCTTCATCAGTCACAGATACTACTGGGAAGGGGTTGATCCACATAGGGAAGAAAGAAAGGGCTGGATATAGCCTGTGTTGGTGGGGTGAGATGAGGAAGAGGACAATGCCTCTATTGCACTAGTAACCTGTTGTGAAGGAGTCCGGTAGTGAGGATAGGTCTCTGCATTGGACGCGGTGTCCACCGCTAGTCTGAGTGCCTTGCGACGTTCCAGCATGGTCAGATCGCGCACTGCAGCTCTGCAACGCAGATTTCGCCTTCCTGAACATCACATCATATGTGACGTACCCACCAGGTGGAATTCCACGTTACATATGTTGGAGCGGTTGTGTGAGCAGCAGCCAGCAGTAATGGAGTATCAGCTGCATCAGGCGCAATCAACTCGCAATTTGCGCCGTTCACACTTCACCACTACTGAGTGGGCCTCTATAATAATAATAATAATCTTTATTTATATAGCGCCAACAGATTCCGCAGCGCTTTACAGTTTAACAGTTTCAGAACAAAAGTCATAAGTAACAACGTTAACAATACAATAATTAAAGCAATATAAGCCGGCCCTGCTCGTGAGAGCTTACAATCTACAATGAGGAGGGGGAGCTACAAAGTACAGGTGTTTTATATACAATGGTGTATTTACAATGATGGTCCAGCCATTTTGAGGGAGTGAGGGATGGATGGATGGAGATAGTGAATGGGCTACACACACACACACACACACACACACACATAGAATGACTTTGATTAGTGAATGTGATAGGCCGCTCTGAACAAATGTGTTTAGAGGGAGCGCCTGAAACCATGCAAATTGCGGATAGTCCTAATTTCTTGGGGTACAGCATTTCAGAGGATTGGCGCAGCGCGGGAGAAGTCTTGGAGTCGGGAGTGGGAGGTACGGATTAGTGCAGAGGTTAGTCCAAGGTCGTTTGCAGAGCGCAGCAGTCGGTTAGGCAGATAGATAGAAATGAGGGAGGAGATGTAGGGGGGTGCTGCACTGTGGAGAGCTTTGTGGGTGAGAACAAGTACTTTGAATTGGATCCTATAATGGATGGGCAGCCAGTGTAAGGACTGGCGAAGGACTCTATGAAGGACATCTGCCACGTTTTGCATGCGTTTGATGAGTCAACGCGGATGGCGAGTGCAGATGATGCACTAGTCAGCCTGACTGTCCCCCTTATCTGCCTGCTTGAAAACACACTGCAAGCACTAAGGGATGAGGTTTTGGAAGAGGTGGAGGATGAGGAGTCACAAATTCCATCACCTTATGTACAGTCAGCGCAACGTGGTTCCTCACAAAGGGCTGGGCAGGGCTCACTTTGTGAGGAGGATGAGGAAGAGTCAATGGACGAGGAAGACATCACTCCAGAGGGAGGTACACAACGCTCTAGTCAGTATGTAGAGCGAGGGTGGGGTGATGCAGAGCAGGCAGAGATGACGCCTCTTGCAGGGGACAGCATTTCTTGGCCAGTTGGAAGTCTGCAGCACATGGTTGATTTCATGCTGCAGTGCCTGAGAAACGACCGCCACATCACCCACATTCTCACCACGTCTGATTATTGGGTGTACACCCTCCTAGACCCTCGCTACCGGGACAACTTTCAAAGCCTCATCAGACCGTTGAACCAGGAGCGTAAAATGCGGGAGTAACAAGACACACTGCTGCAATTATTATTATTATTATACATTTATATAGCGCCATTTATTCCATGGCGCTTTACATATGACAAGGGAAAAATATAGACAGGTACAATAAAGATGTGCTGGACAAGGGACACACAAGTACAGAAGGAGAGTGGACCCTGCCCGCGAGGGCTCACAGTCTGCAGGGATGGGTGAGAATGCAATAGGAAAGGGTAGAGCTGGTCGTACGATGGTTGAGTACACTGAGGATCATTGCAGGTTGTAAGCTTGTCAGAATCCATAATGTTCTCCATTCCAGCCGAGAGCACTGCTGCTGCTACTGATTTACAAAGCAGCTCTGTGCGTCGAGGCAGTGGAGACAGCTCTGCAACAAGAGGGAGCACAAGCAGCGCCTCTGCACAGGGCAAGAACAGTATGTTCCAAATGTGTCGAAGTTTTGTGGCAGCGCCACCAATGTCTACACCATCCGAGACGGCTCCAGTCAGCAGGAGGCAACATTTCCGTAAGATGGTGACAGACGACATGTCTTGCCCTCTCAGTGTACTCCCAGATGGCTCTTCCCCATTCAAGTTTTGAGTCTCTAAGCTGGATACATGGCCAGAGCTTAGCCAGTATGCATTGGAGGTGCTGGCTTGCCCTGCTGGCAGTGTATTATCGGAGCGCGTCTTTTGTGCTTCAGGTGGTGTACTAACAGACCATCGCATGCGACTATCCTCCGATAATGTAGACATGCTTACTTTGCTGAAAATGAACAAGGCATGGATCACGCATGAATTTGCCTGTCCTGTTTCCGATTAAATAACTGGTTGGCAACGTTATACATGTATCCTGTTATGTTCATCTTTCTACCACCTGAACTGTATAGTCATGGCCAAAAGTTTTGATAATGACACAAATATGATATTTTCACATGATCTGCTGCCCTCTGGTTTTTATGTGTGTTTGATAGTGTTGAGCATTCCGATACCGCAAGTATCGGGTATCGGCCGATATTCGCGTTATCGGAATTCCGATACTTAGTTCCGATATTTTTCCTATATCGTATACCGGAATCGGAAGTTCCCATAATTCTTTGAGAGGCAATGTGATTTTAGTCAGCCAATGAGGAATCCTACGAAGTGTGGGCACATCCTGTAATGCTGCGGTCATCTTAACTAATGGCATGGCTGTGATTGGCTGCTGAAATGATGTCAGAATGCACTATAAAAGGCGCCGCTGCCATTTTAGCGTCACTGTGCTGTGAATTCAGATAGGGACAGAACGCTGCTGTACTGACTCTGAGGGACAGTTAGAGATTGCGATTTAGTGTACTGTGCTGTAGGCAGGCTATCACCAACCGCTGTGTAAAGCTTCCTTTTGCCTGCAGTGTTGTTTTAACAGCTCTGCAAGGTGTGTGTGAGTGCAGTTGACGCTGCAGTTTGCTCTGCATCCAACGCTGTCTGTAGGCATCTGCACTGTCACTCACAGACTCTTTTTTTTTTCTTTAGTGTATTCTAGCTGCTCCATTCAATAGAAATTATAGTGTGATGCGCTTCCATCCGTAAACAATACATTGGTTGCAAACACTATAGAAGTAGACAAAGGAGTAGCCTTTCCCAGATTGTGGACAGTTGTGTTTCAGTGTTCACTTCAGTCTGTGTTTTTTTTTTTTGAGTGCACATCACGCTCCAGTTACTTGTTCAAGCACTGCTGCTTGTACTCTGCTGAGCGTGTCTCAGTGGCTCATCCTTTTCATTTATCTCCAATTGGTTCTGCTACATTCCATTTAAAATAAATCTAATCTATTAGTGTGACGCGCTTCCATCCGTATACAATACATTGGTTGCAAACACTATAGAAGTAGACAAAGGAGTACCCTTTCCCAGATTGTGGACAGTTGTGTTTCAGTGTTCACTGCAGTCTGTGTTTTTTTTTTTTTGAGTGCACATCACGCTCCAGTTACATGTTCAAGCACTGCTGCTTGTACTCTGCTGAGCGTGTCTCAGTGGCTCATCCTTTTCATTTATCTCCAATTGGTTCTGCTACATTCCATTTAAAATAAATCTAATCTATTAGTGTGACGCGCTTCCATCCGTATACAATACATTGGTTGCAAACACTATAGAAGTAGACAAAGGAGTACCCTTTCCCAGATTGTGGACAGTTGTGTTTCAGTGTTCACTGCAGTCTGTGTTTTTTTTTTTTTTGAGTGCACATCACGCTCCAGTTACTTGTTCAAGCACTGCTGCTTGTACTCTGCTGAGCGTGTCTCAGTGGCTCATCCTTTTCATTTATCTCCAATTGGTTCTGCTACATTCCATTTAAAATAAATCTAATCTATTAGTGTGACGCGCTTCCATCCGTATACAATACATTGGTTGCAAACACTATAGAAGTAGACAAAGGAGTACCCTTTCCCAGATTGTGGACAGTTGTGTTTCAGTGTTCACTGCAGTCTGTGTTTTTTTTTTTTTGAGTGCACATCACGCTCCAGTTACTTGTTCAAGCACTGCTGCTTGTACTCTGCTGAGCATGTCTCAGTGGCTCATCCTTTTCATTTATCTCCAATTGGTTCTGCTACATTCCATTTAAAATAAATCTAATCTATTAGTGTGACGCGCTTCCATCCGTATACAATACATTGGTTGCAAACACTATAGAAGTAGACAAAGGAGTAGCCTTTCACAGATTGTGAATAGTTGTGTTTCAGTGTTCACTGCAGTCTGTGAGTTTTTTTTTTTTTTTTTTTTTTTTAAATGCAGATCACGCTCCATTTACTTCTTCAACCACCGCTGCGTGTACTCTGCTGAGTGTCTGTCACTGGCTCATCCTTGTCATTTTTCTAAAATTGGTGCTGCTTTATTCTATTTAAAATAATTCAAATCTATTACAGTGACGTGCTTCCATCCGTATACAATACATTGGTTGCAAACAATATGAAGTACACAAACGGGCCTTTCACAGCTACTGAACATGGGTTTTTAATTTTTAACTAAAATAGGTATTTTTTCAAATGACACAAATATATGTAATGTTGAAGAGGAATAGTCCTACATCCATTGTTTGCACAATATTACAGGTGTACATCATGTCCCTTAATCAACAATGTATTATTATATTTACTTGTATGCTTTTATTTAAAAGCCAAGAACACAGAAGGATAACCTTCGCACTGCAGCTGTTGTCAAAGTTCAACCCACATTATGCACTTCCAACATTGCAGCATTTGAGGCATGATGTGAGTTGGATTTGTCAAAGTTATGGAGTGAGAAGGTTCACCATCAGTACCCTATAGCATAAGTATGCTTTTGTGTTAGCATTTGTGTTAGACATGTGGATATCTGCCATAATATGTCACAATTATTTAGTTACAGATTTGTTACCAACACTAATCATTGAATGGTTTTAAATTTGACGTTTCACTTGTTTACAGCTTAGAAATAAGGGTGTAGCCTGATATCTATGTGTAGCACTAGCCACTTTAACATGTCATGTTTTTTTCAACATGTGTAGCTAGGTAGCAGTAATTTTTGCCGGACACACAGCAGGGGAACAGCAGGCGTTACTGAACCCCACAAACACATCATCGATTGTTTTGATCTGTGCATCCAACACTTCTGAGCCCAGGGTCAAGAAGGGTGTAGCCTGAGGCCTAGTATGAGATGTTTGAACTTTAATTTGAACTTTAATTTGGAGTTAGCAGCATTAATTTTTGTCGAACACGCAGCAGGGGAACAGCAGGCGTTACTGAACCCCACTATCACTATAGCTTGTGTATTGGTCTGTGGACACGACACTTCTGAGCAGCAACTGGCAGTGTTGTAGCCCAGGGAGTATAGCTCAGGTGGTAGAAAGATGAACATAACAGGAGACATGGAAAACGTTGCCAACCAGTTAGTTAATCTGAAACCGGACAGGCAAATTCAGGCGAGATCCATGCTTAGTTCATTTTCAGAAAAGTAAGCCGTTCTACATTATCGGAGGATAGTCGCATGCAACGGTCTGTTAGTACACCACCTGCAGCAGTAAAGACGCGCTCCGATAATACACTGGCAGCAGGGCAAGCCAGCACCTCCAATGCATACTGGCTAAGCTCTGGCCATGTATCCAGCTTAGAGACCCAAAACTTGAATGGGGAAGAGCCATCTGGGAGTACACTGAGAGGGCAAGACATGTAGTCTGTCACCATCTTACGGAAATGTTGCCTCCTGCTGACTGGAGCCGTCTCGGATGGTGTAGACATTGGTGGCGCTGCCACAAAACTTCGACACATTTGGAACATACTGTTCTTGCCCTGTGCAGAGGCGCTGCTTGTGCTCCCTCTTGTTGCAGAGCTGTCTCCACTGCCTCGACGCACAGAGCTGCTTTGTAAAGCAGTAGCAGCAGCGCTCTCGGCTGGAATGGAGAACATTATGGATTGCACCAGTGTGTCTTGGTACTTCCGCATTTTACGCTCCCGGTTCAACGTGTGATGAGGCTTTGTAAGTTGTCCCGGTAGCGAGGGTCTAGGAGGGTGTACACCCAATAATCAGACGTGGTGTGAATGTGTTCGATGCGGCGGTCGTTTCTCAGCCACTGCAGCATGAAATCAACCATGTGCTGCAGACTCCCAACTGGCCAAGAAACGTTGTCCCCTGCAAGAGGCGTCATCTCTGCCTGCTGTGCATCACCCCACCCTTGGTCTACATACTGACTAGAGCATTGTCTACCTCCCTCTGGAGCGATGTCTTCCTCCTCCATTGACTCCTCCTCATCCTCCTCACAAAGTCCTTCAAATACATATAAATTTACAAAATTTAAAACTCAAAATTTAAAAACTTTGTATCATAATTCTGTAACATCAGTTTATGGAAACACAATAGCATTACAAAAGGATAGACAAAAAATGTACATTATGTGCTTTGTAAATACATTAAAAGTTTGTAATGGTTATGAAAATATAGACAGCGACTCTGGAGGTTCAATTGTTGATACAGCATGGTACTTTGAAAGTCCTCCAGCCCTTTGTGAGGAACCACGTTGCGCTGACTGTCCAGAAGGTGATGGAATTTGTGACTCCTCATCCTCCACCTCTTCCAAAACCTCATGCCTTAGTGCTTGCAGTGTTTTTTGAAGCAGGCAGATAAGGGGGACAGTCAGGCTGACTAGTGCATCATCTGCACTCGCCATCCGCGTTGACTCATCAAACGCACGCAAAACGTGGCAGATATCCTTCATAGAGTTATTCGCCACTCATTACACTGGCAGTGGCTGCCCATTCATTATAGGATCCAATTCTAATTACTGGTTCTCACCAACAAAGCTCTCCACAGCGCAGCACCCCCCTACATCTCCTCCCTTATTTATATTTATCGGCCTAACCGACTGCTGCACTCTGCAAACGACCTTCGACTAACCTCTGCACTAATCCGTACCTCCCACTCCCAACTCCAAGACTTCTCCCGCGCTGCGCCAATCCTCTGGAATGCTCTACCCCAAGAAATTAGGACTATCCGCAATTTGGATGGTTTCAGGCGCTCCCTCAAAACACATTTGTTCACAGTGGCCTATTACATTCACTAATCAAAGTCATTCTATGTGTAATTCTGTGTGTGTAGCCCATTCACTATCTCCATGCATCCCTCACTCCCTTAAAATGGCTGGACCATCATTGTAAAACACCATTGTATATAAACACCTGTACTTTGTATCTCCCCCACCTCATTGTAGATTGTAAGCTTTCACCAGCAGGGGCGGCTGATTTTGCTTTAATTATTGTATTGTTAACGTTGTTACTTATGACTTGTGTTTTGAAACTGTTAAACTGTAAAGCACTGCGGAATATTATGGCGCTATATAAATAAATAATATTATTATTCTTATTATAGAGGCCCACTCAGTAGTGGTGAAGTGTGAACAGCGCAAATTGCGAGTTGACTGCGCCTGATGCAGCTGATACTCCATTACTGTTGGCTGCTGCTCACACAACCGCTCCAACATATGTAACGAGGAATTCCACCTGGTGGGTACGTCACATATGATGCGATGTTCATGAAGGTGAAATCTGCGTTGCAGAGCTGCAATCAGCGATCTGGCCATGCTGGAACGTCGCAAGTGAGCGCACTCTAGGCGACCTTGTGCAGCAGTGCATCAAGATCCGGATAGTCCCTCAAAAAACTCTGCACGACCAAGTTGAGCACATATGACAGACATGGTATGTGAGTGAGGTTGCCAAGGCCCAGAGCTGACACCAGATTTCGGCCATTGTCACACACTACCAAGCCTGCCTGTAGATTCTCTTCCAAAAACCACACGTCGCTCTCCTGCTTTATGGCATTACAGAGCTCCTGCGCTGTGTGGCTAAGATTCCCCATGGAAATTAATTTCAGGACGGCCTGTTGACATTTGGACACGGCTGTGCTCATATCGGTCGCAATAGGTAAACGTTCACGGGTCCATGTGGAGGTAGACCGTGACGGCTCCTGCAGCGATGATTCTGAGGAACTGGAGTAGGAGGAGGAATCAATGTGTACAGACTGGATTCCTGCAATCCTTGGAGTTGGCAGAACACGTACAGCGCCACTCGCAAGATCAGTACCCGGCTGCACAACATTGACCCAATGGCAGTGAGGGAAAGGTATTGTCCCTGGCCATGGGTGTTAGAACCCTCTTGTTAGGTTTTGTTTCAGTTTGCTGGTCACATGACCTTTTTTCCCTATTTAGTCTGGCTCCGCCCTTCTGGCTTTGCTTGACTTCATTGTATTATCTACTGTTAAGCTAGCCGGTGCTTAGGTGCCTTAATCTGTCAGTTTTGCTTGATGTTAGGATCACAAAGTATTTATTTTTCTGTTTAATTATCCATGCTACAATTTATGTTAGGAGGTGTCCACCTTTTCTCCCGTCCCTAGATCTTGTAGGGATTACTCCCTCGCAACTATAGGTCTTCGTTCACACTAGATGAGGACTTTAGCGGTCTGGTCGCAGGATCAGGTTCCCCGTTACATCGTAGGGATTCAGCTTAGTTGTATTGTAGGGACAGAATTCCCTTCTTTCCTTACTGGTTGTAGCAGATCATAACAATGGGTACTGGTCCACGCATCGGTGGTCAGGTGGACCTTGCTACTGAGGGCTTTTAGTAGCGCATGTTTAATTTTTCCCTCAACATGCTTTGCAGACCAGGGACGGCTTGCCTGCTGAAATGAAATCGGCTTGGCACATTGTATTGTGGGACTGACAATGATATTCAGTTACGGAAACTGTCTGTCTCCACCAGCCTGAATCACAGCATTTCAAGGGACAGGAGTTTTGCAATGCCAGCATTCAGAGCCTGTGCTCGTGCATGGTTTGCGGAGTATGGCCGTCTTTATCCCATGCCTGTGCTAAACCGATGGCTGTTTTGTGGCCTGGGAGTGTGAGGATGACAGGGAACTTGCTGCTGTGTGTGGAATAACAGTTTGTCTCTGGACAACAGTGGCCGAGGTTCTTCCATGGCGATCCTGTGAGGAAGCAGAACCGCTGTGTGTGAGCTCGATGAAGAGGCTTCAACACAACCTGAAGATGTAGGTGCTGCTGTAGGTTGGCCTACATCTCCAGTGTGTCTTGTAACTCAACTACGTGCTTTGTCCGCACATGTTTCCACATATTTGTGGTATTGAGGTGACTGACACTTTTAGCTATTTTTAATTTTTGATTACACAGCTTGCATTTCACATAGCAAATATCATGTGCAAGTGTGTGAAAAAAGGACCACGCAGTGCAAGTCCTGGGAGTGCACGTTTTGACTTTTGGAAGACAACTGCTCCGAACAGGTGCCAAACTGAGGCTACAGGCAACCGAGTCTGCAGCCTAACTCTCCCTCCTGTTTGTACCGTTGGGCAATGTCTTCCTCTATCTTCCTTCTATCACTAACCATTTCTCTAGGCCTCTCCCAGCTTTCAACCAAAGTACTGGTTCTCAGCCACAAAGCTATCCACAGTGCAGCACCCCTCCTACATCTCCTCCCTCATTTCTATCTATCGGCCTAAAACCGACTGCTGCGCTCTGCAAACGACTTTCGACTAACCTCTGCACTAATACGTACCTCCCACTCCCGACTCCAAGACTTCTCCTGCTCTACGCCAATCCTCTGGGAAAGCTGTACCCCAAGAAATTAGGACTATCCACAATTTGCATGGTTCAGGCGCTCCCTCAAAACACATTTGTTCAGAGCGGCCTATCACATTCACTAATCAAAGTCATTCTATGTATTCTGTGTAAGTGTGTGTGTGTCTCTAGCCCATTCACTATCTCCATCCCTCAGTCCCTTAAGATGGCTGGAACATCATTGTAAATGCACCATTGTATATAAACACCTATACTTTGTATCTCCCCCATCTCATTGTACATTGTAAGCTGTCACGAGCAGGGGCGACTTATTTAGCTTAAATTATTGTATTGTTAACGTTGTTACTTATGACTTGTGTTCTGAAACTGCTAAACTGTAAAGCGCTGCGGAATATGATGGCGCTATATAAATAAATATTATTATTATTCCTCTGAGCTGCTCCCACCACCTTCCTGTTTCCTCATGCCATGTTGGGTCTTGGACCTCATCATCTCCACTACCCTCTTCAAACACCTGCTGTTGGGTGGTCTGGCCAGCACCATGCTCAACAGAAACTGGCACCTGGGTCTCATCATCATCAGATGCGTTCTGCGGTGTGCTGACCATCGGCACTGTCTCACCCGCCTCTTCAGATTCAGAGAGACACAGCTGTTGCGCATCACTGCATACTCCCTCTTCACATTACAGAATGCTGCTTGGCTGGGCCCCTGTTTGCAAGCCAATAGATTCTGAGAACAGAAGCAGACACTCAGCTGGCTCCTGTACAGAACTCTCTGACTGCCCTGGGCAATTTGCCAGCGGTGAAGAGACAGATGGTTGCCCAACAGTGCTGTGGTCCGAGAGGAGGTGAAGCAATTGAAGTCGATGCATTGGCTGACATCGAAACAACAACGGCTTCAATTTGTTCTTCCCGCAGCAGGGGGTACTCCGAGCTCCTACAAAAGTGCGCATAAAGGAACGCTCACGGGGAAAACTGTGGATGCTGTGTCACTGGGGGCCGCAGCAGCCACAGAATCCCCACGTCCTCTCCCTGAAGAAACTCCACGACCACGTGCCTTACTCCCTGCCTTCTTCATCTTGGTAGATTGATAAAGAAAGTCTGAAAAGTTATAAGGTCTAAGTGTGGTTATTCCGCAGAGACTGCAGTGAACACTGCACACAACTGTTCACTACCCAATGCGTCTCAGCAGGAAGGCAGTCTGTGCGTCAAAACAAAGGCACAAGCATACATCCATGTACCCTGTTTATAAAGCTATATAAAAAAAATTATGTAGTAGTGACGCACACTTTATTGAGGTACAGTAATTACATCGCCATTCACCATCTGTGGCTATGCAGTCTCATCTATATATACCTTATCTATCTGTTGTCATGCTTCCAAGTCGACAGTCAGCCATAAATAGCAATTTTCACTATGCACTATGCACTTTTTAAAGGTTATGTTTGTTAATAAAAATGATTATTGCCACATATTATGAGTATTACATGATGAAATTGTATAATTTTGTATAAAATATTTTGTGACATTATTCAGCAAATGGAACATTTTAGTAATATCACAGATAACTTGTAATGCTGATGATGTTTTGAAGTCAGACATTCCTTGTCTATACAATAAAAATGGTGTACATACTGTTACTTATCCATCATTAATGGATTCAGATATGTACTTGTATGCTTTTATGTACAACCGTATAGCAGATTCCTTAACTAATTTATTTTGTGGTTTGCATTGCTGTTCAACATGTTAATGTATGTGTTTATGTTTGTCAATTCTTTATTTATCTAGATATTAGTTTAAATGAAATCATCATCTTATGGTAGTAAAGGTTATCTTTCTCTTGTTTGAAGTATAGACATTTAAAATTGACAGGTAACAAGGAAATTACTTGATCTAGTATTTAAACATCCTCCTTGACCCTGGGCTCCAACACCGCCAGTTTGTTGCTCGGAAGTGCTGTTAGCACAGTCAACACTTGCTCCTGTGTTACTGGGGTTCAGTAACGTCAGCTGGTCCTCGGTTGTGCCATTGGCTCTTTTCCTTCTGCTGCCCCTCCGGGTTCCAGTACCGTCAGCTGGTTCTCCGCAGTGCCTTTGGCCTAGTGCCTCCATGTCGGTATCCGAGTTCCAGCAACGTCTGCTGGTCCTTGGTAGTGCTTTGGAGCACAGGTACCTCCTGCTTAGTAACCGTGTCCCAGTAACGTCAGCTGGTCCTCGGTTGTGCCATTGGCTCTTTTCCTTCTGCTGCCCCTCCGGGTTCCAGTACCGTCAGCTGGTTCTCCACAGTGCCTTTGGCCTAGGTGCCTCCATCTCGGTATCCGAGTTCCAGCAACGTCTGCTGGTCCTTGGTAGTGCTTTGGAGCACAGGTACCTCCTGCTTAGTAACCGTGTCCCAGTAACATCAGCTGGTACAAGATTGTGCTACAAATACAAGATACGGAACAAGAGACACAAGAACAATAAGCAGAAGATCTAAAAGCAGAAGAACATGAAGTATAAGACCAAAATGAAGAGCAAAATATATGCTCTAAATTCTAAGCAGAAGAAGACTAAGCAGTGTATGGGGGGTGAGTCCGTTCTCCTCGTGGTGCCCCTGGAAAATGCCTGCTGCTGCAGGCTAAACTGAACACGGACAAATACTGTTGTAATTTAAATCTTTTGTGACAGCAAGAACGGAAAGGATGAAAAAATCATACTTTGACAGATTACAAGTACAGGATTCTCAGTCACAAATAAGAATATGATGAAGAAGATGAAGCAGAATATGAATAAGAATAATAGTTTAATAAGAAGAATATGAGTAATGTTAACAAAGATGAATAGCAAGAAGTTTAAGAAGAAGATAAAGAAGGTGAAGATGAAGAATAATTTGATGAAAAAGATGATGCTGCAGAAGATTATGAAGGAGAAAGTGTGTGAAAGTTAAAAAGGTGAAGATGAAGAGCATGGAAGTTGTGTAATATACAATATTTGCCAAATAGAAAAAACGTTAACAACATTGTCAATTTCTTCGTCAATCCGAACATCTTTAAAAAAAAAAATATTTATGCTATTCCATTTGATTGGGTTAAATATCTATGCCTTTAATATCTCCTCAACCTTCCCCAATACATTCTACATTACTCTTTCTTGTTTTCCTTCATGTACAATTAACCAACAAGGCAAGAATGGGGTTTTTTTAGTTTCGATATTTTGTTCCCATAGACTTACATGGGACTTCCGGTATCGGTAATCGGTATCGCCGATTTTTTAGTGATATCGGCGATACCATTCCGATTCCGATACTTTAGGATATCGGAAAGTATCGCTCAACTCTAGTGTTTGACAGATATTTTTATCACAGACAGAAATATAATTGCAAACATATGAGTAACAAAAGCTTAATTGACAGTTAGAATGAGTTAATGCAGCAAGTCTAATTTTGCAGTGTTGACCCTTCTTCTTCAGGACCTCTGCAATTCTCCCTGGCATGCTCTCAATCAACTTCTGGACCAAATCCTGGCAGATAGCAGTTCCATTCTTGCACAATCAATGCTTTCATTTTGTCAGAATTTTTAATTTTTTGTTTGTCCACCCATCTCGTGATGATTGACCACAAGTTCTCAATGGATTAAGATCTGGGGGTTTCCAGCCCATGGACCCAAAATCTCTATGTTTTTGTTCCCGAGCCATTTTGTCCCCTCCATAACTTAGGCAAATCAAACTCACATCATGCCCAAAAAGCTCAATGTTTGAAGTGCATAAGTGGGTTGAACTTTGACAACACTGCAGTGCGAATGTTTGCCTCATTGTTCTTGGCTTTTAAATAAAAGCATACGTAAATATAAAAAACCTGAAAACCTCAGACTACAGTGAACACTTCACAAACTGTTCAATAGCGTAAGCCCTCTTTGTTAATTCTATATTCTTTGCAACCAATTTTGAAACGGATGGAAGCATGTCAACAATAATTTGAATTATTTGAAATTGAATGTAGAAAGCACCAATTTTAAAAAATTAAAAGGGGATGAGCCGGACAGACACTCGCAAGTACACGCAGCGGGGGGTTGAATAATGGAGTGGACTCACCCTATCAAAAATTAAACCTCAGACTAAGGAACACTGAACCAACTGTTCCCCTTGCTGGAAAGGCCTTTTGTGGACTTCTATTATGTTTGCAAGCAATGTATTGTATTTTGATGGAAGACGTCACACAATAGATTTTAGTAAATTTAAAATAAATAAAGCAGCACCAATTTTAGAAAAATGACAAGGATGAGCCAGTGACAGACACTCGCAGAGTACACGCAGCGGTGGTTGAAGTAATGGAGGGGACACACTCCTACCAAAAATTTTAAACCTCAGACTAGAGGAACCGAACCCAACTGTTCAAATTGCTGTGAAAGGCCTTTTTGTGGACTCTATTATGTTGCAACAATTATTATATTTTGATGGAAGACGCACACTAAAAATTTTAGTAAATTTAAAATAAATAAAGCACACCAATTTAAAAAAAGACAAGGGAGCCAGTGACAGACACTCACAGGTCACCAGCGGTGGTTGAAGTAAGTGGAGCGGATCTACACTCCACCAAAAATTTAAACCTCAACAGAGTGAACACTGAACCAACTGTTCCTTGCGTGAAAGGCCTTTTGTGGACTTTATTGTTTGCAAGCAATTATGTATTTTGATGAAAGCGTCACCAAAATTTTAGTAAATTTAAAATAAATAAAGCACACCAATTTTAGAAAAATGAAAAGACCAGTGACAGACACAGCAGAGTACAACGCAGCGGGTTGAAGTAAGGGACGATCTACCTCCTACCAAAAAATAAACTCAACTAGAGTGAACACGAACACAACTGTTCACCTGGAAAGGGCCTTTTTGTGACCTATATGTTTGCAAGCAAGTATTGTATTTTGATGGAAGACGTCCACTAAAATTTTATAAATTTAAAATAAAAAAAGCAACCAATTTTAGAAAAAATGACAAGGATGAGCCATGACAGACCCACAGGTACCGCAGGGGTTAAGGAAGTGGAGCGGATCTACACTCCCTACCAAAATTTAAAATCAACAGAGTGAACACTGAACACAACTGTTCACTTTCTGTGAAAGGCCTTTTTGTGGACTTCTATTAGTTTGCAACAATGTATTGTATTTTGATGGAAAGCGCACACAATATATTTTAGTAAATTTAAAATAGAAAAAGCAGCACCCAAATTTTAAAAAAAATTAAAAAGGGATACCAGGACAACACTCAGCAAGTACACGCAGCTAGTTGAAGAAAGTAACTGGAGCGTGATCTGCTTTAAAAAAAAAAATACCTCACAGACGAGTGAACACTGAAACACAACTGTTCACTATCTTGAAAGCTCCTTTGGTACTTCAAAGTTTTTGCAACCAAGTATTGGATACGGAGGAACACCACACAATAATTTTAATTGAATGGAGCCAAGAATTACACTAAAGAAAAAAATAAGTCGTGAGTGACACCCAGTGCCTCAAACAGTTTTGGATGCAGACAAACGCAGCCACCCCCCACCAACAACCCTTGCAAGCTTTGAAAACAACACTGCAGGCAAAAGGAACTTTACACAGCGGTTGGTAACAACCTGCCTAAAGCACAGTACACAAAATCGCAACTCTAACTGCCCAAGTCAGCAAGCAGCGTTCGTCCCTAACTGAATTCACAGCACGTGACCTAAAAGGCGGCGGCGCCCTTTTATAGTGCATTCGACATATTTCCATCCAATCACAGCATGCCATTAGTTAACATGACCGCACAGACAGATGTGCCCACACTTCTTAGGATTCCCATTGGCTGACTAAAATCCATTGCCTCTCAAAGAATTATGGGAATTCCGATTCCGGTATAACGATATATAAAATAAACGAACCGTATCAAATCCGATACACGAATATCGCCGAAACCTAACTTGCGTACGAAACTCAACTCACTTTTGACTATCCCCAAATCCTTTTTTATTGCTTTTGACTTTGTAGACCAGCTTTAGTTCAGGCAAATCCGAGTATTTAGCGATCATGAAGTTCAACCCCCAGGAAAAACAAAATTAGGATGACATCATTCTTACTTGGCAACCTTTTTTTACAATATAGGGGCGTTTGACACCAGAACACAACACGCACTATAAATTGGCCACTAAAAGGCATATTTACAATTTTCATTCTGCAACATCAATGCACTCAATTTCTGAAACCGCTGGTTGTCAAGTAGTCAGATCCCATAGATTATTTCCCAGTGAATTTTCAAAATGAGGAATCTTTTGATATTTCCGCTGTTTTGGGGAAGTTTAGGGTTCTGCAAAATTGAGCCATAAACTATTCGGAAACTCTATTCCAAAAGCCAAATGGTCCTTTGATTCTTCTGAGCTTGCGAATTGCCAAACAAAGTGTATAACCACATTAAAGATTAAGTAAGACTCGGCACTCAGAGGGATACGTGGCAGAAAGTGTTTTCTTATAATTGAAACAAGCTGGAAAACAACTATCTTTAACGGTCCAACCGGACATTCACAATTAACTTTGTGGGTTATGAATTTTTAGAAATTAATTCGACAAAAGCTCCCTCTGGTGGTTGCAAACATACTGAACCATTCAATGAGGATTGGAAACAGGAATCACAGATTGGCTGGATATAAGGGGAGGTATCCCCCCACATGGTTGCCGGTGACATTGTTTCTTGTCTCAACTTGTTTCCTGGTTCACTTGAAGCTTGCTGATTCTTGCCTCTTTTTCCTCTCTCAATAAGAATTTTTCTTTTTTTTTGTTTTTGTGCTTGCCATTTGTATTATTCCTGCATTTCGTGAGGTTGGGCCAGGTCCCCCTCCCCGGGGGCTTGGTCCCTCTCGTTCCCCTTGAGCCATTATTGTTTGTTCATTTGCCTTTTCCAGTTTTTTTTCTGTGGCTGCGGCTTAGTTTTGTTACAACAAGAACTAATTTAGGGGTAGAGGTCGTGGATCTCAGGTTTTTTTGCAATTAGTGCTTGGCTTTTTTTAGGGTTTTTTTGGATTGCAGTAAGTATCCTTTCCTATCCTTTTCGTCTAAGTCAGATTGGGCCCCAGTGTTTGCCATACTATTTTCTGTCTGTTCTGTATTTCCTTTTCAACCGCCATTACATGTTTTGGGGCTTCCAGTTCTTTGGGATCTCCCTCCGGGGCAATAGCTTTCCTGTTCTATTTTAGTGTACTTAGCCCTCAGGCTGGACAGGCGTCAGGACCACTAGGAACCCCACGCGCCTTTATTTGTGGGGTTATCAGGTATGCAATCCATAGATTCCAACCTCTTGTGTTTGCGTTTTTGCCTGCTCTCCTCAGCTACCAAAACATAACAGAATCACCGCCAAACGAAAATTAATGGACTCAAAAGAAGGAAAAATAGTGTGGAAAAAAAAAAAAGTGTCAGAGTTGTCAAGATTTTTTTTTCTGTTTGTTGCATTTTTTTCCCCTCTTTTCCTCTGGGTGCTGAGGAGGATTTTTTTTTTTCTCAATGGGTTTGCACATTGTCTGGCCGGTGGATCACTGCCATGAAGTTCGGATATTGCTACCTATCTTGCAGGTTGCCAGTTGGTGGAAACCTAGGATCCCCACGCCAATTTGTTATTAGGGGATCGGCAAATTTCGAATTTCAAAAATAACGTAATTGTTCTTTGCCTTAAAACCTATCCTCAGGGAACCAGCACAGCAGTTCAAATTGTCATCCTCTCCTGCGCGGCGATCCTCAGATTGGGCTTTTTTCCCTGACACCTGGGGACCCTGTTTTGGTAATGTTGATGCATTTTTCTGGCCTGGGGTTATTGTACGATGAACCAATGCACTGACAAGTGAAAAAACCTTTGGGGATTAAATCAGGGCTGAGGACGTATTCAAAAGGGGTCATTGGAGAAGGGTCAACGACCATCCCTTCACCCTTGGTGCCGGTTTTTTCTTTGTGGCCAAAAAGGATGGTTCATTAAGCCGTGATTGACTATGTCTCTTGAACAAAATCACTGTGAAATTCAATATCCTTTACCCTGATTCTGACCTGTTTCCAGGGAAAAAGGCTACTTGGTTTTTCCAGCTTGACCTCAGGGGGCGTATAACCTTATTCGCATTAAAGCACGGGATAAGGAAGACGGCGTTAATACCCCAAAAGGGGGATTTTGATACCTATAATGCCCTTTGGGCTCACTAATGCTCCTTCCCTTCCAGTCCTTCATGAATGACATTTTCAGGGATTTTGTGGAAAATTTCTGATTGTTTTTTGGAGATATCTTGATTTTTTCCAATGACTGGACCTCATGTAAACATGTTACTGTGTTCCGATTTTGAAAGAACTCTGATGTAAGGGATCAAAGTGTCTTTTGGCGTTCAGAGGACTCATTTCTGGGATTCATTTGTCTCCATCGTTTATTGAAATGGACCCGTCAAGGTTCGCCCATCTGTGATTGGTCCAAACACTTCATTAAAAGGCTCTTCAGAGATTCCCCGGGTTTTTGCCAATTTTTATTGTAATTTATTGGTAATTTCTCTTTTATTTTAAACCAATGACGTTTTGACCAAAAAAGGTTCTGATGTGGTAATTGGCCTCCTGAAGCGTCTCTGCTTTCAGGAGCTAAAGCGGAGATTCCTTCTCTCCTGTTCTACGGCAGCCTTTTTCTCCATTTCAGGTGGAGGTTGATGCCCTGAAATTTGGGCAGGTGCCATTTTGTCCCAAAGAGACCTGAGACCTCTAACGTAACCCTTGTGCTTTTTCTCTCGAAAATTTTTCTCCAACTGAAAATTATACAGGTAATCGGATTATTAGCCATGAAGTGGCTTTTTTAAGAGGGAGACATTGGCTGGAGGGGCCAAACATAGGGTGGCCCTCACGGACCATAAGAATCTGGTTTTACTGGAACAGCCAAGCGACTTAATCCCAAAAGGCCAGGTGGCCTTTTTTTCACACGTTTTAATTTTTGTGGTTTCCTTTCTTCCTGGCACTAAGAAATTAAGGCGGAGCCCCTCAGGGTTTCCCTGCGGACCTCCTGATTATCTGATCCTTTTTATTTTGAAAGAAGGTGTTTTTTCCCCATCTCGCCCAATTTGGACGGGGTCTGGAGGGGGGTAGGGGATGGCCCGAGCGCTGCCCTTTTGGGGAAAATTTTTGTCCCGACCACGGAAAAAGAGTGTGGGTCGAGATTAATTGTTCCGCTTGGCCTTTCACCCGGGAATTTTGGACCAAGTTTTGGTGATCGGCCCCTTTTGGGGCCTACTTGGGGTCCGGACATCAGGGAGTTTGGCATCCGGGGGGACTTGCTCTCGCTCCAACCTTTTGCCTCGCTCCAGGGTTTTGTTGACCTTTGCTGGCCCAAGGGCCCCATGGACCCATATCTCAAAAAAAAGCCGGTTTTCATTGGACTTAAAAGACAGGAGATTTTAATCCTTTTTCCTTTTCGTTTACTTTTTCCAGGACTTTAAGCCCCAAACTGTTCCACAACCCTTATGAAGGGTTTTGTCAGCCGGGGGTTCCTTTGGGGCTGCGCCTCCGCCCCTTTTTTTTGGTTTTGGGGAATCGATATTGTTGGGGAAAATATGGATTCTCGTTTTTCTAGACAAAACCCCCATTATTTGGTTAAGTGGAGAGGCTAGGTCAGGAGGAAAATTTTTTTGGGTGTTTGCTTCGACACCATGCGGGGAGACTGACCGTGCGTACACAGAGCCTCCGACCGACCTGGTTGAAAAAATGGGTTTGGGGTGACCCCTCCTCGGGGGGGACTTTAAAAAATTTTTTAGAAATAATTCGGCAAAGCTCCCACTGGGGTTGAACATACGAACCTTTAAAATGGGTTTTGGCAATCGGAATCACATTTTGGCGGAAAAAGGGGGTTTTTTCCCCCCATCTGGTTGCCGGGATCAATTTTCTTGCTCAACTTTTTTTTCCGGGTTCATTTTGGAAGTTCTGAGTCTGCCTTTTCCCCCCCGCCTCAGATAAAATATTTCGTTTTTTTTTTTGTGCTTCCTTTTTAAATTTTTTGCTGCATTTTGTGAGGTTGGGCCAGGTTCCCCTCCCCGGGGGGTTTTTGGCCCTCTCTTCCTCTGGACCATTTTTGTTTTTTCTTTTTTTTTCCGTTTTTTTTCTGGGGGTGGGGGTTAGTTTTGTTACACCCCAAAACAATTTAGGTGGTAAGGGGTTTGTGATCTCAGGGGTTTTTCAATTAGTAGCTTGGCTTTTTTTTTGGGGTTTTTTGGGGTTTCATAAGTATCCCCTTCCTATCCTTTTCTGTCAAACAGATGGGCCCCAGCGTTTGGTCATATATTTTCTGTCTGGTCTGTATTTCCCTTGCTAACCCCCATTACATGTTTGGGGGGTTTCCCATTTCTTTTGGGATCTGCTCGGGGCAGATAGCTTCCCTTTCTATCTTTAGGGGGTAGTTGACTTCGGCTGTGACGAGGCTCTAGGACCAACGAGGAACGCTCCACGGCTGCCTTTAGTTGGGGGATAGGGGCTGCTCCAGTAGATTTTCCCCCTCCTGGTGTATTGCCGTTTTTTCCCGCTCCCTCACTACCAAAACATAACCTGTGGATTAGAAAGGATAAAGGTGTGTGATTGTGAAACTCACTGACAGCTTAGGCTTACGATTGCGTGCTGCGGTCACTTTTTATGTACTGAAAAAACACAAAAGACCGAGTGCCAGTGCTCAATTTTAGCAGTTGGACACTCAATTGCTTGACTCAAGTAGCAGTACAATGGAAGTCAATGGGGAAAATCAGCTTTTATTAAAGCCCCCAAAAGGGGGCTGGGGGGCAGCAGAAAACCTAAATAGAGGAAACTTGCTCAAAGTAATACAACACAGGGGGAAAAACGACGGGGACGCATCTCTGACCCCCGGTCGCTGCGGGAATTTTAAAAAAAAATAATTTTTTAAAAAAAAACACGTGGGGGCCCCCTTTTTTATAACCAGCCAAAAAGCAAAGCGGGCTGGTTTATAAGGCTCGCAAGCTTATGGTTTTTTTTGCCCTTCCTGGCCTAAAAATTTCCAGCCACAGCGCCCCCCAAATTTTTGGGAAACACTGCCACTGGGGCAACACAACTTCCTCTCACGAAGCCAACTGCACTGTAAGTTTGAACTCTACCCTGTGCCTTGAATACATAATTTACTCCCCTTTACTGCATCGGGGGCGGGGGCATGAATGTGGCTACATCGGGGGGGCTAATGGGAATATTTTTGATAAAAAAAGTAAATGAGGGATATGTGGGGAGTCTTATTCAAATAAAGTATTTTTTTTTTTTTTTTTTTTTTATTACGGGTTGTAAAGGGGTGTGATAGAAAACCTCTCCAATAAAACCCCTGGGCGTGATGTAACTGACATTAACCGCGGACAACCACAAAAAGTATTGTCCAAATTTTCCAATCACCACACCAGGGGTTCGGGAATCTGGCAAAATGCCAGAATTTGTGCACTAATGATGCCCAACCGAGGGCTGTGGGCGGGGTTTTAAGGCTTTTTTGGGGGGCCCAAATTATGACCTTCCCATCCTGATAATAACAGCTCTCACCCTGTTTTTTCTTAGGGGATCAAAAATAGGAGGACCCCCAATCTTTTTTTCATTAAAATTTTTTATTAAAAAAATTGTTAATAAAAAAAACAAAAAAACTAAAAAGGGAGTTTGACAACCAGCCAAGAAGGGGCACAGCTGGGGTTGAAAGGGGCAGGCTGGGTAAGCCGTATGTTTTACATTGTTTCCCTGGCGTTACTC